>JAFEMH010007725.1:0-78998 GCA_022495995.1 Adenophora triphylla var. japonica
AAAGATCCCTTCTTTACATAAAAATGCATCCTTTGCATAAAAATCATGTCTTTACACCAAAATGCATCCTTTGCATAAAAATCATGTCTTTACACCAAAATGCATCCTTTGCAAATCAAATGCATCCTTTGCAACCCAAAAATGTCATCTTTTCACTAAAAATGTCATTTTTACATGCATTTCCCCCATGTCCCCATTGGCAACCTTGGAACGGACCGGTGTAAAGATCCTATCTTTACATCGTTTCTTTCATTAAAGGTGCCATAATCTCTTTAGAAAGGGATAACCTTGAACCCTATATCTCCGATTATCACTTAAGACGAGCATGAAGCATTCATATAAGCTCGATCGTCTTAAGGTGTAGGATCGATGGGCTAAGGACATTCCTTCCTAAAGAACCTCATTTTTGGATTATAAAAGAGAGTCCTTCTCTCGATCACGCAAGTCCCGAGGTTAAAAATGCGATGATCACAAGTCCAAGATGAGGACGGGATCAAAATCCCGGATACATAAAATCCAAGAAATCCCGAGCGACAACCAATAAATGGTTTGTACGTCCGGAAGACAACTTGGGACATTCCCTCCCTTTTCATTCAAACACATGCACACAAGAAAACACGCAAGCAAGCAAAATAAACGGAATCTTGGGAGACTTGCTACGGCAAGGTACCTTGGGTGAACGACGATCCGTTCTTCCCAAGGGGTAACTTAACCTCCGAACCCATAAAATCCTTTTTTTCAAAGTTTTGAGGAAATCAAAATGGCGTGGCGACTCCGTTTTTCAAATTAAACCGGATGTCTTCAAACTCGCGTGAATTCCAACACAAAATTTGGGCACACATTCACAGTTTGGCGACTCCGCTGGGGATATCCCAAAGGAGAAAAGCTTTCATTTTTAAAATAAACGATACTTGGTATATAGGTGGAAACCACTTAACCTTCCTGTATCGCTCCCTAACCCTGGGCTTGGATAAACGGTGGTTTAACAATCCCACGTACCGGTATCACTTTTCGAAAAAAAATAAAAGAAAGCTTTTCCCTTTGAGCGGGTTAGACTCCCATCGCGGATTACGTTTATTTTGCTTGCTTTCTTTGCCTTGCATTGCATCATTTGCATCTTGGGATCTGTGCATACTTTGAACGGGAAACAACCTGAAAAATAGCAAAGGAGTGGAAACTGGAAAATTGAGCCACGCAGTCGTACGGCTCAATCCTCCTTGGTTACGGCCGGACGACCTCGGTGGTAATTCCACCGGGAAAAATTGAGGATTAATCGGCAATCCTGGCGGCTTAGGGCTATTCGGTTCCAAGGCCAGGCGGGGCTCCCGAGAAAATTTACGTGCTTAACTTTTGCATTCTCCCCCGTCCCAAAAATCATTCCTTTAAAACACATTTATGAAAATCTCTGTTTTAACAAGGAACATTTTTAGGAGACCGCACACTACGCGCACCTTATATATCCTGTACACTTTGCACACACATCCCTTTAAACCCGGGGTGGTTGTTAAGTTCTGATTACGGACGGCCTTACGATGCTCCCGGGCGCGCACGGAATCACCCCAAACTCCCCATGGCGGCCGGTGTCGACAATGCACGGATCCGTGTCACACGTTTCAAAAAACCGTGACTTTTGGTTGGTTTTGGTCTAGTCAGTGTCATATAGCCCGGTTCGCTACCCCGTAAAGGTCAAGCCTTAGCTCATAACGGAAGTCGTCAAGCGAAACTACGCAAAATTCCGACGAGGAAAAATTGGTAGAACCTTGACTCCGACATTGACTTTGACCTTGACACGCGAATGCGTAAGAGTCGAGACCGAGTCTTTGCCAAGAAAAATCCAAAGATCTTTCGCTCAGCGAAGCTGCTGCCAAAATTCCGACAAGGAAAAATTGGCAAGATCTTGACCGACATTGACTTCGATTTTGACTCACGCACGGCGTATGCAACGAAGTTCAATGTGACATTTGTGTCATCCGGCTTTACCGCCCGACCCATGCCTATTATCTTCTCGGACATTACCGAAAAGCCAAAACGTCAATCGCGCAAGCGAAATTCTGCCGAAATTCTATCAAATTTGAAAGACGAGACTTTCCGGTATTGCCTTGACTATAATTCGCATCGCTCGTGCGTTAAAAGTTCCTATGACCCGCTAGGCCCGTTAGGAAGCGTTCTTCTCTCGGTCGGTGGGATCCGCGTGCCTATAGGACCCTCGCCAGGGCTGTCCACCCCGGGAGGTCGAAATACGGGTGGAATACGAGGGGCTTATAGACGTAGTGACGGAACCCGGCGATCCGGGATCTAGAGTAGTTGCGAAAAAGAAGGGCAAATCCCCTTTTCCAACCAAATAGAAATTAATAAAAGACAACTGTTTTAAGTAAAACTGGAAGATTCCTAATTTGCATATTGCTTGAGCCTTCGGCTAAACACCTACCCCGAGTCTAAACCTCTCCTATCCCTTTCCCGCGGCAGAGAAAGAAGTGGGTGAGAACACGGGTCGGCGACTTGTTAGCGCGAGAATTCTCGAACAGTTCGCCGGAATCCTCGGTTTTGTCAGTCGAATGGCCGATTCGACGAAGAACACGATCTTGGTTTGGGTAACCAGATGACTAGGGAAGAAGAGCTAGCCTATAACCAATGCCCTCCTCCAGTCACATATAATCCTTTGCCAAAGACTGTCCCTTTTCAGTCTTTTCCAGTATCCCAAGCCGTCAGGGTCCCGACACCCTCTCCTACTCAGATGACTAGCTTCGCCATAGCTATCCCAGTCATGCAGCCTCTGCATTACCTCGTGGGACCCTTTCCCTCCTTTCAGCCTGATCCAAATCTCCCTACCGTAAAATCTCAATACCAGCCTGACCTTTCTAACTTTGTCAACGCCTGTGAATTTGCCTATCTCCCAGACAGTGGTAGTGAAGAATCAGTCGGATATGAGAACATGAATGGATGGATTTACAGTGATGATGACAGTTCAGTAGAAGGAATGAACTTGGAGTCAACCAAAGTGAATTTTGGAGAGCAAGATGAAGTAGAAAACCACGGACCTGGAATGGGGGATGGTATCACTTCAAAATGTGTCTGTAGCCTGTGTAAAGGTTCGGAAAGGAAAAAGGATGCGAGCTCAGATGAGGCAGCATACGGATTCTACATCCTAGAGTTCAATACTCCTTACAAAGACTTGGTCGGTGAATGGAGGGACTTAATTGAAGCTTTAGCTGAAAGAGGGAAGTGGGCTCTGCCCGCCGATCTAGAACATGTAAGGGTCGTTGAAGCTAAACCCCCATCAGGAAGAGTAGACTCCATTGCAGTGCTGAGAATCACCCCTGAGACCTTGTCTGAAGAAGAGTGTATGGATGCCTTGGAAAGAGTCCTAAAATTTGAAGCGACCCCGGTCCCCTTTATATCCTATGACGACAGCGACGTTTTCTTGGTAATTCCCAAGTCAGAGGAAGGATCCAAGATACCTCTTATATGGCGTCAAGTATCCCGACCTGCACTTGCCCTCATTGGTCATCGGAGTCAAGATGAGAGTTCTCACGAGAGTTACCATAGTGATACCGAGGAAGAAACAGTCGAAGTGCCAGAGGGAACAATAGAGGAGTGGTTAGCCCAGAAGCCGAAAAGCCCAGAGAACCTTCCCGACAGTAAAGAACAGGAACCTGCCATGAGGTTTGACCCCACAGAAATCCTTCTCGATGATGGAATTTCCCACTTCAGAAAATGTTTGGCCAATGTTAAGGATGCCATCAGAAAACTAACCCCTAGAGAAAGAAAGGACATGCTTGACAGTGATGAGGAATGTGATCCCGCTCTGTTGAAAAAGTTGCTAGGCCCGGATGAGGAAGCCATTCACAAGACTCCAAACTCTGAAGGTGACAATTCATGTTGCATGTTGACCTTGAAAATCTTGAACGAGCTGTGAAGGCTTTAAATGAGGAGGGTGAAGTTGAAACCAGCCGACTGTTGGGCCAATTAGGGAGTCAGAACTCAGAAAAGGTCAGAAAGCCAGTAACCTGGGATCAGATTCGGGAAGCCGCTTATGCCTCTAGTAGTGCGGTTAATCAGATTAATCAGTAGAGTTGGCCATACGCCAGCAAGAGCCCGCCTCTCACTTTGAAAGAACTGACAGAATCCTCCAGTAGGAATGATGACCCGGAGAAGTCTAATGTCTACGTGATGACTCGGTCTGGACAGATGAGTATTGAACAGCCTAAGGGTGATAAAAGAAATGCCGTCTCTGAGCCGAAAACAGACAAAAGACCCTATAAGCCGAAGCGAGAAAAGCCGGACTCGACAAGGAGGATCCAGTCTTGACCCGGTTGAAGTGTACTCGAGGCCAATATCTCTTTGTGGTCCTTATTAACCTCTTCATACCCTCATAAGCTGAAGCTAGAAGAAAGTTTGGCCAAGACCATGGTGCCCATAGATGTCACCCCAGATGAGGTCGTCCAGATGATTGGAAGTATCCACTATGGAAACATCACTACCTTCACCAACTTGGACCTGCCAAAGTATGGGGCTAGTCATAACGAACCCCTTTACATCACAGTCCAGTTGGAAGAACGTCGGTTGCCCCGGATATTAGTTGATGGAGGGTCCGCAATGAACGTCTGCCCGGCCAAAGAAAGATGATGGACTTCTTGGATTTGAAGCCTACTGATTTGAAGCCTTCTAGTCGAGACTATTAAGGCCTATGACTCCTTTGCACGATCGGTTTTGGGGATTGCTACTCTCAAGTTGTGGTTCGGAAAAAGGTCATGGACGTTGACTTCCAAGTGATTGACATTCCGATCTCGTTTCTTGCTTTGCTAGGGCGACCTTGGATCCACCGGATAAATGGAGTGGCCTCTACTGCATCAATGTGTCAAATTTCGGTCTAGTGATGGGACTATCACCACCATCTACGGAGACGGTGTCACGGTAGAAGGAACCCAAAGACCGGAGGTATCCCGATATGTGGAGATTAAGCATGATGATGAAGGGTTTGCCTTACCGGATTCTCTCGTAGCTTCGTCCAAGGCACAAGTGTGTTGCCTGACCTCACCACTACTTAGATAAAATTCCTCCGGCCATGAGAATGATGAGAAAAATGGGTTATCTTAGGGGCTTGGATTGGGCGAGAAGACTCCGAGGGTCGTGATGTCACAAATACCATCATTGATGTAAAGGAACAGACTACCGAGATATGGATTGGGATACAAACCGAACTCTCGGGATGGCGAGAAAAGCTAAAGGGGTCCATCTCTATCCCTACGGTTTATCCACGACCCATTACTTTACAAAAGATGGGACTCAATACGATGAAAATGACCATCGAGACCTCCCTGAGGAGAACCCTTACGGAAAACCTTGAGAAGGTTAGGGGAAAACCGGCAAATCCTGTTCGAAGGATGTTCCTTGACTTGCCGGACATTCACAGGGCTACCACTACCGTTCGTAGCGAGTATGTCTTCAAAGAAAATTCGGGCAGTGTCAAAGAGTCGGCATCCGGGGTAATGGACTTTTCCGCCTTCGAATTAGCTCTTCCCAAAATCGGCCGGAGATAGAAGGCTGCCCGGTAGTGAAGACGATGAGTGGGGCTTGCGAGAAATTGTTTGATGAAGAAGCACGAGATCCCAGATTTGATTGACTTCGGCTCGAGATGATGAGATAGTTGCCATAATTAGAGACGGTGGTGAAGATCCTTTCGACCCCCGCACTTTGGTAACTAAGACAGATGCCATTGAAGAATTGGGAGACATTCTCGGGGCCGATAGCCAGACGACAAATGATCGCGGAGCTTGGATTGGTACCCCGTCCTTCTCAACCCGATCGTGTCAAACACCACTGTTGTCCATACAATCGAGTCGAAATCTTTGAATTTCGGTCCTGGAGTCATCCGAAGGCCTCACGCACTGAGGATTATCAATATGTAATCGATGTCATATTTCCCTTTGCTTTGAATGAAATGACGGATCTTTACGATTATCCCCTTATTGCCAACTTAACAAATGATAAATTAACTCAAAACTTAACAACGATTAATAATGAATCATTTGAA
Source organism: Adenophora triphylla var. japonica (assembly GCA_022495995.1). NCBI lineage: Eukaryota > Viridiplantae > Streptophyta > Magnoliopsida > Asterales > Campanulaceae > Adenophora > Adenophora triphylla. The sequence continues at coordinate 6,035 of JAFEMH010007725.1, forward strand.
CAAGATGCAAACACACTAAATGAACAATACATTAAGGAAATCTTTAAGCGGGTTATAGAAAAGAGGAAAACCGGGCCCAGTGCCGAGGAGGTTTTGACAAGTGTGAACTTGGAGTGCTGTCGAGGAACCTAAAGAGACACGAGATCGGAAACTTCTTCCGTGGGGTTGAATGGGACGGCTGGTTGATCTGCTCGAGAGAATACACGGACGTATTTGCGTGAGTCGTACAAGGATATGACGGGGCTAGACGGTTCAATAGTGGAGCACGAGAATCCCTTTAGCACCGAGATGCTAAGCCAGTAAAACAGAAATTGAGGAAAATCAAGCCAGAGTGGTCTCTACAGGTCAAAGAAGAAATTGAGAAGCTACTGCGGGTAGGATTCATCATAGTCATCGAATATCCGACCTGGTTGTCCAATATTTTGACTGTCACCAAGGCCAATGGGAAGGTGCGCTGCTGTGTGGATTTCAGGGATCTGAACAAGGCCAGCCCCAAAGATGATTACCCCTTTCCAAACATAGACATCCTGGTGGACTCCACTGCCAACTACGAAGTCAAATCCTTCGTTGATGGCTTTGCAGGCTACAACCAGATCAAGATGGCCGAAGAAGACCAAGAAAAGACAGCCTTAACCATACCGTGGGGAACTTACTGCTATACAGTAATGCCATTTGGGCTCAAGAACGCCGGGGCTACTTATCAAAGGACAGCGACCGCGCTTTTCCATGACATGATCCACAAGGAGATTGAGGTCTACGTAGACGACATGATAATCCACTCCAAAGGCGAGGATGGGCAGCACTTTGTTGACCTGCGAAAGTTCTTTGAGAGGCTGAGACAACATTCCATGGGACTAAACCCTGCCAAATGCACCTTCGGAGTGACAAGGGGAAAAGTGCTTGGGTATATGGTCACGGAGAGAGGTATCAAAGTCGACCCCTGAAAGATCAAAGCCATTATGGACATGAGGCCACCTCAAACTCAGACAGAAGTCAAGAGCTTTATGGGTAAACTGCAGTACATCAGCCGTTTCGTCAACCAGTTGACCACTATGTGCGAGCCCATCTTCAAGCTCATGAAGAAGAATGTAGATACAGAGTGGACCGAGGAATGCCAGGATGCCTTTGACCAGATCAAAGCATACTTAGTACATCCTCCAGTACTATGCCCCCCACATAGACATAAACCTCTTCTGCTCTATCTTATTGTCACTGATACGGAAGTTGGGACTATGCTTGCTCAGGAGAAAAAGGACTCTCGGGTAGAAAATGCCATTTACTTTGTCGGTAGGAAGGCTGCGGGGAAGTGAGCTCAATTACTCCGCATATGAATGTGCGGGGCCAGTGCAGGTAGTGGGCAAGTTGAAGCATTATATGCAAGCCCACCCTGTGAATTTGGTCTCAAAAATGGACCCCATCAAGTACATCTTCGATAAGCCTTCCCTCTCGATGCGTCTAGCAAAGTGGTCCTCTTCTTAGCAGAGTACGACATCAGCTACGTGACCAGAAAGGCCATCAAGGGCCAAGCATTGTCAGACCATCTGGCGAACTTCCCCAGTAATGAGGACCGTGGGCCTGAACCCCAATTCCCAGATGAAGGGATCTTCGCGATCAAGCACTGAAAACCGATGTCGGCTTTTCTTTGATGGAGCTGCTAACAAAAGAGGAAATGGCGTAGGGATGCTCTTGGTCGATCCGAAAGATGAGCATATACCCATAGCCCTCAAGATGAACTTCCTGCCACGAACAATGTTGCCGAATACGAAGCTTGCATTCTTTGGTTTGGAGGCCGCCCTAGAAAGGAATGTCAAGGAGCTCGAAGTTTATGGAGACTCGGCCACGATCATCAACCAGGTCTCCAACAAATGGAAGGCGTGGACCCTAATCTTCGGCGGTATCATGCCCATATGGAGGAGTTGATCGGACAGTTCGAGAGAAGTGACTTTCCACTACTTGCCAAGGAAAAGAAACGGTCGCGAGATGCCCTTGCTACTTTAGCCTCACCGGTAGAGATCCCCAGGGAAAAGCCATAAAACCCTTGAGTCGGTAGAAGAGAAGCCCCGACTTTACATTTGTGAAGTAGACACAGGACCCGAGCCTATCAAGGAACCGTGGTACAATCAAATTTACCGGTTCCTCAAAGATGGAGAGTCGGCTTTCAAAGATGAAGAAGGTAGACCAAAAGAAGGTGTCAAAGCCAAGAGCTTGCAAGCCACGAAAAGGTTGGCCTCCCATTATGTCATTCTAGGAGGCAACCTGTACAAGAAGCGGTATCAAGGACCACTCCTCTTGTGCGTCACTCAAGAAAGGGCCAAAGAGTTGATGACTAAAGTCCACAATGGTCCATGCGGTCCTCATATGAATTCTAGAGCCCTGATGCAAGTGATCCTCAGAATGGGTTACTACTGGATTTCCATGGAGACAGACTGTGTTCAGCATGTCCGAGCGTGCGACAAATGCCGATGGTTTGCCAACCTCGGCCATCTCCCGCCTCATGACACATCTTTGCGCATGGCGACTCACGGCCGTTTACAACTTGGGGTATTGACGTGATAGGGAAGATAGCCCCGGCAGGAAGCAATGGGCATGAATTCGTATTAGTGGCAGTCGACTACTTCACCAAGTGGGTAGAGGCCAAGTCCTACAAGGTCCTCACTTCCAAGAAGGTGGCCCAGTTTATCAAAGAAAACATCATGTGTAGATATGGGGTGCCCAATGAGATCATTTCTGATAATGGGTCACACTTTGAAGGGGACTGCGGTAGATTCTTTGTCAAAGTTCAGGATCACTCGCCACAAGTCATCCCCGTACAGACCTCAGACTAATAGAGCCGTGGAAGCTGCTAATAAGACGCTCGAACGGATCATCCGGAAAATGGCCACCCGTGGTCGTGATTGGCCCGAAAAGCTGCACCTAGCACTCTAGGGCTACAGAACGTCTGTCAGAATAGCCACGGGGGAAACCCCTTTTGCTTTAACTTACGGGATGGAAGCAGTGTTACCAGTGGAGTTGGAAATCCCGTCATTAAGGGTCCTCCTAGAAAACAGTGTCAACGAAGTAGAATGGTTGCGTAGCCGACATGATGAGTTGGCCCTGCTTGACGAAAGAAGGCTTAAAGCCATGGAGCATACCCGAGCCTATCAGAGGCGAATGGCCAGAGCATTTGACAAAAAGGTCAAGGCCCGAGACATCAAAGAGGGTGACTTAGTGCTGAAAGTAAAGCCCCCTACCAGAGACAACCCCCTAGGAAAATGGGAACCCATTTGGATCGGCCCGTATGTGGTGCAAGATACTATCGGGAGGAGCCATGAAACTTGCGGACACAGACGGCAATCCCTTTGTCCACCCGGTCAGCGGTGATAAGCTCAGAAGGTACTATGTCTAAGAAATAAAAAAAAAAAGAAAAAAAAAAGAAAAATATTAGTGCAAAAAGAGTAATGCCCAGGCTAATTTGAAAACCCAAAAAAGGACGGTCTAGGCAAAAAGCAGTGCACAAAAAAAAAAAAAAAAAAGTTCACCAGAATGAACTACGAAGACCTGAGCCCCTTAGTCTTTCTTGTAAAAGGGGAACGTAGGCAGCCATTTATGGTTCGGTCTAAACAATAAAAAAATAAAGGGCATTTCAGTTTCCATAAAACGGGCCCCAATCAATAAGACATCTGAAATTTCCATGAAATTGTGTCTTGATTAATTTTTAAGATAATATCTCTTGTTCATTACAAAGTTAAAAACTTCTTGATGAGTTCAAGCACGGTCTACTCTTGACTCTGCTAACCTGCTACAAAGATCTAAAATACAATAAAATGCCTAATAAAACTACTGTGTTTGCAAAATGGCAATAAGGGAATCCTAAGAAAAGATCTGTCAGTCGTCATTCGCTGAGTCTTCTTTGGTCTTCTTCCCTTTACCTCGACCCCGTCGAGTGTTCTTTCTCTTCTTCTCTATAATGTCGGTCTCTCTCATTCCGACCTCAGGTATCCTCACTGGAGCCTCTATCAAACCCATGTCAATAAGTGCCCTCTCAACCCGAGTACGAGTCCGCACTTCCTCCCTCTGAGCCTCAGTCAAAGGAGCGACCTCGGACAATCTCTTGTATCGAGCCTCCATATCTCTAATCAGGTCACCCGACTGGTTATGGCGACTCGCCTTAGCCTCAGCCTCCCTCAGAGTCCTACTCGAGTCGCAGTCAGCTCCCAATAAAGCCTGACGTCTCTCCCCCAATATGACCTGAGTCGCTCCCATCTCCCTCTCGTACCAATCCAAGTAGACAGTGGTCAAGATGGTACTCTTCCTGCCCCTGAAGATAGCCCTGGGTGGAAAAGCAGTGTAAGTCCAAGCCCTCGAGAAGAACGAGAAGCTGGCTGGATCTCTCATATCAAGTGGCACTACCTCCATGGTACGGATGTCCTCCCAATCGCTCAATGGCTCCTGTAAGGCCCCGAACTGCCTGGATACCAAGCAAGGTATGTAGAAGGACGACCAGCAGAACCCTGGAACCCTCACTATGTAGGACTCCTGAAATATCCTCCTGGTCTGCAACCTCCAGTGGGGTACCCACCAGTGGATGTCCGAAGTGGATAACCTAGCCATCATCAGCTCCCAGCTACCTTGGTTCTGCCGTCGAGGTGCACCTCTCCAAGAAATCACCCAAGGGCACTGAGTCGGCAAAGCCCCTGGCAAAGCCCCAAGCCTCTCTTGCAGCCATAAAGTCAGTACAGCCGGGCTCCCATACCTCATGAAATGGTCTCCCCTAGACATCCTGTCAATGCCATGCAAAGTCTCACCCAAAACCAGTGGTACAATGTCCTTCCCAGCCCTGCAATCTCTGACCATGTCCAAGAAACCACCATAACAGATCCCCACGGACTCAGCGATGAACAGAGAAGAGAATACGCAGAGGATAAAGGCATCCATAGCCACCGTGGTTGCAGCCATAGCTGGAGACCCAAACCTGCCCGGGATATCAGAAAGGTCAATCCTGTCCGGGGCTATCATCATCCTCTCGGCTTCTTCCAGAGAAATCTGCAGAAAAGATGCAAGCTTTGCCGCCACCGACACGTCTTTGATCAACGGAATCGATATAGCCTCAATTTTTGGACCCCCAATCAAGGCTCGGAAGTCTTCATGCGTTGGGACAATCTCATTGTAGGAAAAGCAGTAAACGTGTCTCTGGACGTCCCAAAACTTTGCTGCTGCTCTCAAAAGGTCCCAATCGGGCGGGAGATCCCTTAAATGCCATAAAGACTTGATCTTGAAGGAAGAATCAAGCAACCCCTTGTGAGACTTTGAGTTGAGTAGCCCCACTCTTCTTGAAATGAAGGTTGACAGCAGCACCTTTGGCATTCTTTGTTTGTTGACCTTTGACTTTCAGTAGGGGTAATGTTTAGCCCTTAATCTTCCTAAGGATAACTTTCTTCTTAAACTCGCTTAGAAGTCTCTATTTTTGCCATGATTTAGGGAATAGAGGATCCATTATTTTTTATGAATTAAATGATATTCATGAGGTAGAACAACCTTAGGGAAAGTGTTTAGGAAAAAATGACTTTGATTAATTGAGAAATTTAAGAACAGACTCGATAGTTTAGATGACACAAACTAGAGGAGGTGAGAAGTACTAGAAAGACAGAACGACTCTTCGAGTTCATACTTGAAAATTTAAAACCTAATCTACCTCTATCAAAGGAGAAAGGGAGAAGATAGTTGTAGCCCCAAAGTGGTAAGTGTAGATTTTTTCTTGGAGCTTCATCTTCTTCATGGATTGCGAGGGAGAGGATTGGTGATAACGTTGGGACGTTCTAACTCTCCATTGTCAAAGAGGTCTTGGATGATGTCCTTCAAGTGGTGGCAAGTGTTGGTGTCGTGGCCAGTGAAGTTGTGGTACTTGCAGAATAAGTGATGAGCATGATTAGGACCCATGTCCTTAGGAGGAACACCTTCCCTTGGTTTGATTTTTTCGTTCTTGACAAGCACATCGAAGAGTTCTTCTTGAGTGATTCCTTCAATTTTGTCGTAGTGCCTCTTTTTCTTTTTGGGAGGAGGAACAGCAGAATACTTGCCGGTGTTGGAGCGGTTGAATGCAAGTGTTGACTGAAGCATCCTTACTCGCGGTCGGTTTGTTGTAGCGAAAAGTGCTTTCCTTCTTTTTACTTTTTAGGAAGTCATCAATCCTAATCCCGGACTCATAGAGTTCATTGAAGCTAGGAAAGTAATTGCCGGCGAGCTTCTCTTGAAATTCATCACGGAGGCATTGGAGGAAGATATGGATTTGCTCTTTGAGAGTAGGTCTTTCGAAAATTTCAGTAAGTTTGAGTCTCCATCTTCTAGCAAATTCAGCAAAGGACTCATTTTCATGTTGCTTGGTTTGTTCAAGATCCCTCCTAGTAGGGCGGTAAGTGGAGTTGTTTTCAAACTGTCTTTGGAAGACTAAACATGCAGACGACCAATCGAGCCTTGTAGTCATAGGAAGAGACATGTACCAATCTCTTGAAGCACCCTCCAAAGTTTGAGGAAAGCATTGGTCCAAGATGGTGTTACCAACGCCCATTGGAAGCATGGCCCAAGTGTAGGTCTCAACATGAGCTCGAGGACAAGTAGTGCCATAAAACTTGGCAATATCGGGTGTCTTGTACTTGCGAGGGAACTTGGCGATGGATTGTTGAAGAGCATCGGATCAAATGGAACGAATGACCCTTTTGAAGTGTCAAGGGTTGCAAGTTTCTTCTCAAGGTAGTTTTTAGTAACATGATCACCAAGTTTAGTAGTTTCACCATTGCCTTCTTTCTTGGTTCTAGTATCCTTGGATATATGTCCCTCATCATCGGAGGAGGATGAGGAGGAGGAGAAATCGGATTCTTCCTTTTTCTTGCTTGACTTCTTGGGTATCTTATTCTTTTTGGTGTAGGATTCAACTTCATCGGAGGAGGATTCCTCTTTCTGCTTTTGTTTTCTTCCTTTCTTGACTTTCAAATCGTGGAGCACTTGCATGAGGGCGGCCATTTGGGCATTTTGTTCCTCAATTTTCTTACTTTGTTCGTCCATCTTAAGCAGGGCTTGGATGAGTTGGGCCTTAGCTTCGTTGATTTCGGCCTCGGAGACATCGTGTCGAGCATTGGCGAAGAACCTAGACGTGTAGCAACCGTGTTAAACCATGATCGAGTCCCAACAAGTCGGCTGAATAGGGTGAATGAAGGCTTGAAGGTTTTGGCCAAAACACGAAAAGACCGAACACTTGTCTCGCACGGGACAAGTAGTCTCGCGCGAGACAACGCCACGGGAAGTCACATTTTTCTGATTTTAATCCTAATTTTGATCGGACGGAAAATCCCTTTTGGGGGTTTCTAACATTCAAGAACCAAACCTAAGGACCTAGGGGTCGAAGTAATCTCAAGTAACATCAAGTTTTGTGCAATAATTTTGGTGAGAATTTTTTCTCTTTTTAGGGGCAAATCCGAAGGGACAATCATAGGGACATTTTCAAAGGGACAATTTCGAAGCGGCAAAATTTTTTGATTTCTTTTCCATGGTTTATTGCACAAAACGATCTTGATAAGGGATTATGATGTAAATGGGTTGCAGCGGAATAATAAAAATGATAGGCAAATAATTGAATCAACAACTATTTGACCCAATTCGAATTGAATCAACAATTGAATTAGGGTTTGAAGAGGTAAACACCAAGAGATGAGAACCTTCACAAGGAATTCAAAGAACTCCAACAAGAATCTCTTGCGAGAATCTTCGGCAAGTCAATTAAGACCCAAAGGGAAAAACCCACAATTGCAAAGCAATCAAAATTCAATAATTTAATAAATCAAAACATATCCTAAAACAAATAATGAAAGAGAGTATTTATACTCTAAACAAAACCCTAAACTACTTGAAAAAGGAAAAGAAATAAATCCTAATTAAAACTCTTCAAAAACGGGAAACCAAATCAACCACAATCTCTGAATCCGCGTCCTTCACGAGTCGTGCAATTCCTCACGACTCGTTCCAAGCCTTGTTCATTCGTGAAACGAATCGTGAGGAGTAATTCATTCGTGCAGCAATTCAGCACGACTCGTGCTAGGTATCACGAGTCGTGCCCCTCGTCTAATTTTGTCGTGCGACTTACATGGCTCTCCTCCCAGGTTTGCCGCAGCTTCATCTTGGGATACATCATACACCCCCACTTCAAAAGAATTCGTCCCTGAATTCTGGCCTTTATAAAAAGAACAATATTTTGAAGTTTTTGACCCTCCTTTGTTGACCTTCCGCCCCGACCTCCCCTTGATCAACTTCTTAGACTTGAACGCACTTAAATGCCCAATAGGATTGCACCATGTACCTGAAAAAATAAAGTGTGGAGCACAAAAGGATATGATCCCTCTACCCATGCCATCTCGAGCAAGCCTCTTAGTATCTTTCAAAGAGCATAAAGTATACCGAGCACCATCCTTCACAAAACTAACCACATTACTTCGGCCACAATGCATAGAACCCACATCAAAGTGCCAAGGCCTCCCAAGTAATAACTGACAAGCACTCATATCCACAATATCGCAAGTAATAGCATCTTTATAGTTACCAATTGAAATAGGAACAATACATTGTTGTGTTACCTTAAGAGTGCCATTTGCATTGATCCACCCAATAACATAAGGAGTCTGATGTTTCTTCACCTCAAGCTTGAGAGTATTCACCAATCCCCTTGCCACCAAGTTTTCACAACTTCCACTATCAATGATAATATTAGCCATCACCCCATTGACGGTCCCCTTGGTACGAAAGATATTGTGCCTCTCAATAGTAGTAGGGGCTGAAAACAATAGCCGGCGAACAGCGAGAGACTCATGAGTGTCATCCTCATCATCCTCATCGGCATTGGGGTCATGAGTGTACTCAACGAATACATCTTCATCATCAACATTAGTTACCAAATTAGTATTCTTACGAAGATGACAACCACTAGAAATATGTCCCGCCTCCCCGCATTTAAAACACTTATTACCAAAATTCTTAGCATAAGGGTTAGCATTCTTAGGAGCTTGAACAACAGGAGCAGGTGTTCTAGCTACCTCCACTGCCTTAGAACCAGAAGCTTGTGTCGTAGGCTATTCGACTGTTGATGGAGAAACTGAAGATTGAATAGGGCTAAGAGCAAAAGACGAATTACCCCCCTTCTTGAATGTAGGTTGAGGTTGAAAAGCTGAAACCAATTGTTTCTCAACCTTTTCCGCCCTTGAAATAGCATCATTCAAAGAGCAATTGGTAAATAACTCCACCTTGTTCTTTATATCAACCCGAAGACCATCAACAAACCTAGAGATTTATTGAGACTCAGATTCACTCAAGTCGTTACGAGCCGATTGAGCATAAAAATCATGCACATATTCTTTAACATTACGATTACCTTGGGTGCAATTCTGAAATTTAGAAAATAAGTTTTGCACATAATCAATAGGTAAAAATCTATCTTTTAATGCCTCTTTCATCTCATCCCAAGTACGAATCTGAGGCAACCTATCACGTAACCTTTTCTTACAAAGTTGATCCCACTAAGCAGCAGCACCACCCCTCAATTTATATGCAACATAAGGAACTTTCCTAACATTCTCAACTTGCATTAAATTGAAAAATTTATCAACTTCATTAATCCAATCTAAAAATTCTTCGATAGATAACTCACCATTAAAAGTAGGAATATCTGCCCTTATCTTTGGTCGTTGTTCTACCGGATTCAAACCAATGGCCTCTCCACCACCACAGCGGTTGTAGTGGATGAACTCATCCCGATCACCGCCTGGATTGCCACGGTTGCCACCACCACCCATGTTTAAACCTCGCAAAGCCTCCAAAAGTTCCGTATGACGAGTAGCAGCTTCCACCTCAGATCTGCGTCGATCTTCTTGCATCTGTGTCTGCATCGTTACCAAGCTGTTGGCTAGTTGTGCTAGGATATCTTGGGTGTTGTTGTTTCCTTCGTTGTTGGCCATCTTGTTCCTTGGATCGTCCTTCGTCTGATACCAACTGATGTAAATGGGTTGCAGCGGAATAATAAAAAGGATAGGCAAATAATTGAATCAACAACTATTTGACCCAATTCGAATTGAATCAACAATTGAATTAGGGTTTGAAGAGGTAAACACCAAGAGATGAGAACCTTCACAAGGAATTCAAAGAACTCCAACAAGAATCTCTTGCGAGAATCTTCGGCAAGTCAATTAAGACCCAAAGGGAAAAACCCACAATTGCAAAGCAATCAAAATTCAATAATTTAATAAATCAAAACGTATCCTAAAACAAACAATGAAAGAGAGTACTTATACTCTAAACAAAACCCTAAACTACTTGAAAAAGGAAAAGAAATAAATCCTAATTAAAACTCTTCAAAAACGGGAAACCAAATCAACCACAATCTCTGAATCCGCGTCCTTCACGAGTCGTGCAATTCCTCACGGCTCGTTCCAAGCCTTGTTCATTCGTGAAACGAATCGTGAGGAGTAATTCATTCGTGCAGCAATTCAGCACGACTCGTGCTAGGTATCACGAGTCGTGCCCCTCGTCCAATTTTGTCGTGTGACTTACATGGCCCTCCTCCCAGGTTTGCCGCAGCTTCATCTTGGGATACATCAGATTACAATGTCTCCAAGGTCAAACCGACCAGTCACGGAGTGTCTTAAAAAGTCAATCTACATGATATGTGGCGATGCAGGGCTGGAAGGCTAGGCTCCCCGCGATATGACAATCTAGATGGATTGATTGAATACGCGGAGTGAGATGATCCAACTTCGGAGAGACCGGCGACTAGGTGGTTACCGTCATTCGTCCTTAGTGTGGGTCCCGGGTTTATCAAGGGTATGTAGTGCAATGACAGTTATATTATGAGTGCGCATGTGTGATAGTCAATCTAGGTGATAGAGTAAAATAGAAAGTTTTATTTTTGAAAACTAAAAGAAAAACTAATGGCCGCACCAAGTGGTTGCCTACATTTTCCCCAAATTAGGAAGACTCAGGTCGTCGTAGTTACACTTAAAGAGAGAGAGAGAGAGAGAGAGAGAGAGAGAGAGAGAGAGAGAGAGAGAGAGAGAGAGAGAGAGAGCAATGATTAATTAATAAATTACAAAGCACGAGTCATCCAATGACCGGTAAAAATAAAAAATCCAATCTCACGCAAGTATATAGTTCAAGTATAAATTAATTATTCTACCCTGCAAAATAAAGTTAATACAAGTAAAATTGAAATAATAATTTATTTTGACTTTTACGAATTTTAAAACTTTTTCTCGTAAGTTTTGCTTTTTTTTTTTTTGATACAGTCAAACTTTTTAAGTAAAGTCAACTGTGCCAAATTGTTTTGTGTGGTCAACGTGGAAAGGTAAAGTCAACCAACAAAGGGTTTCTTTGGTTTTTTTTTTTTTTTTTTTTTTGAATTTTAGTATGGTCAACCTTTTAAATAGAAGTCAATCAAGGCTATTTTTTTTTTATGTTTGCAGTCAACCATGAAAGGATGTCAACAAACCAAATTCTCCATGTTTGGATCTGCCGTCCCATTGTCTCGCGCGGGACTGGACAAGCATTCGGACATTAATTTTTTATTTTATTTTTTTGATGAAAACAGTACAGAAAAATTTCGAAAAATTCAGAAAAATCAAATTTTTACAGAAAAATAAAAAAATTGATAAAACTCAATTGTAACGCAAGTCTAACCCTTTTAATTTATTGTCCCCAGCGGAGTCGCCACTGTAGCGATGCGTGAATTTTTAACATCTCAAAATCGCCACATATTATTTATTTAGAAAAACAATAAGAAAAACATTTTCAATTTAAAAGAGATTTGAGGGTTCGGGGAGCACCCATTCCACCCAATCCGAAGATCGATCTTGCCAATTGAGAAATCAAATCTTTTCAATAATTATGAACAAGAAAACCCTAATCAATTTTTTGATTAGGAATGTCGGATTGTATGCTTCGAGATCGCCTCCATGAATTGAAGGGACTCTAGGGTAATCTTTTTTATGGGATTACACTACTCTAAAAGCCAATAGAGAGGTTGAGAAGAAGAATAAAAGTATAGGAGTTTACCTTGTTTAGGGAGTATTTGATTTAGAACGTGGTTCTAAGGTGTCTTCTCGATCGAGAAGTAATTTGGGCAGAGTTTCGACTCAATATGAAAGTCAAACCTTGATGCGGAGAGCTTCGCCTCAATCCTTGATTCGGGCTTTGATGTTTGTTGATCAACAAGGTTGACAAACAAACTTTAGGTGATTTTAGGGTGATTTTGTAGGAATCTTTCAGGGAGAGAAATCAACAAAATATGTGTGTTGTGTGTTTTCGATCGTGGATCGGGGACCTCTGAAATACTGAAATCCATCAAGTATTTATAGGGGTTTAAGAGGTGGATGGATGACTTGGTCACCAAGATTATGAGACTCAAGAAAGGTTCCAGAACTCAATTGTGATTGGATGACCGGATTGATAAGGTTTTATCCAGAAAAGAGGTTGAAACGGAGAAGGAGAGTGATTCTGCATATCCTGCAGAGAGCTTGTCTCGTGCGAGACAACTAGTCGATTGACTATTTTGTCCTCTTCAGTTATTTCGTTAGTCAGTTAGGTCCAAAACTAACGAGGTTAGTTAGAAACTTAACGAAACATGACGAAACTGATCAAAACACAAAAGAGAGACGAAGAGTAGTGTAATCATGAATTATTCGTTCAGAATGGGGTATATACAGTGTTAACAAATGATAAATGATTTTCTCAGTTTTTACAAGTGAAAAATAATTTTATTTTATTTATAAAATTTGAAATATAAGATGAGTAAACTTGTTTGATTCGTCTTGGCGATTCGATTAAAACAGTGGTTTCGGATAATTTTTTCGACTTTATGATTTCGAGATATTTCATTTTAAAAATTTAAGAATAAAAAAAAGGAGAGAGAAAGAAAGTAGGCATCCACGCGCTAGGGGAATGAGGGACAATTTGGTCCAGAAAAAATTTTGAAACTTTTTGGCGAATTTTGATAATGTTAGTCCTTAAAAGATAATTTTTATTTGGTTGGAGAACTAATTGGTCAAAACCTCTTATTATTAATTATTAAGAGTAACAGACATATAATTGACACGTTATCACGGGTCAAATAATAAAAAAGAGACTTGTATATATCATAGATAATATTAACGCAGTAAATACTTCCCCAGTTCCATTTATATTGAATTTTTCGAACAAGACAAGCAAATTCTAAACAACATTAATGTAAATATACTTATCCTAATAAAATTTAAAAATTCTAATATGGTCAATGTAAATGAGATGGAGGGAGTAATAAATTTGAATTTTGAGAGGTAACAATGGCTAAAACCTTGTAAATTTTATGTCCAATCTGACACTTTAATTGGATGATAATATACCACATCAGCAATATTATAATTATACTTGAAAATAAAAAGTACAAACAAGCTAGTAAATGAGAAATACAGGCTTCTAACCATTGGATGCTAATGCAAAACTGAGTAAGCTAACTAGTTAAGAAAAAATATAAAGAGACTGTAATTCAAAATTGAACACAGTAATTAATTGAAACACAAAAGTTCCAACCCCCAAAATTATAACTTAGAATGAAAGAAGAGAAAATACTCAAAAGTGCTTATGCAGCAACTTGCGGAAAGAAGATGAAAGCAGCAACCAACAAGATTGCTCCTCTGATCAAGGCTTGAATGCTGAGAAGGCCACAACTGAGTTATGCCCGCCAAATCCAAATGAATTTGAAATACCTGCATATTTTCATCAAGTAAATTATCTTAATCACACTTTGATTTTGCCCACCTCCACCTACTAAAGCAACAAGGCTTGGTTACTAGGTTTGGATCCCTCTAACCACGTTTGAAAAATACATATTTTATTAAAAAATGATATACCCCATCCGTCCCAATAGAAGAGTAACATTTGACTAACAAACTAAGAAAATGTTTTGACCATCTTCTAAAAACGTATTAGAAAGATTTAACCCTTACAAACACTACTTACCAACATTTATTTCATGCTGCTGCTTCTGATTTGGAACTGTGTCAAACTCAACTGCTGGCTCTTTGTTCTGCAGAGGAGTTGAATGAGCATTAATATATATAGAATGTAGAAGATGAAATATAAATGAAGAAACCAGTGGGGATCAGTAACGTATGAAAAAGAGTAAATATGATAAAGGAGTGCTTACAAATTGATTTATAGTTGGATGCAGCCAGCCGGTTGTAATGGCTTTGATAGTTGCAATGGCTTCCAAACCCCCAGCAGCTCCAAGGCAGTGTCCTATCATTGACTGAAACAAAACATACACAAAAACCTATAAGATGACTCCATCCAATTCAAACTGCATAGTCAATGTGAAACACAGACTAACGACATATATGTGTTAACAGTGATTGCGCACGAAAGAGAGAGAGGGTTCACCTTGGTTGCATTCATTTTGATCCCTGCAGTGCTCTTGAATACCTTCTTTACAGCATTAACCTCAGCAAGATCACCAACAAGAGTAGATGTTGCATGTGCATTAATGTAGTTAACCTGACATGTTTTAATACCATCAAAAAATCATTAGTCATCTCAATGGGTTGCCACAATTTCAAGCTTATTTGGTTAATTTTACATAATGATGCTCATCCATAAGTTCCTTGGAATATTAAAGTCATGACAAAACAAACTTTTGGGACACCAATACACCCAATAACCAGATAGACCACCCAATACAAAACTTACAACTCAAGTCGTATATAAATACAAATGTGTGTATGAAAAATCATTTTCATTAATTGAACTTTATTTTTTTATTTTTATTTTTTATAATCAATTGAATTTATGGTCTGTATTTTTCTGTTTCTCTATAATAAAACTGAAATTCTATAGCAACTGACTGAATTATCGGTTAGATAGCAGACACAAGCACATAATTCATATATTACCATAAGCTTGAAGTGCCTCACCAGTCAACTACAAAACCTCCACTCTAAAACACTTCCCACAACAATTCCTCAATGTAAAACCCAGGTTTCGTCAAGTAGTTTGGGAAGAACACAAACTCCACCACAACGTTGTTCCCGGATTTGAAGATTTCCAATTACGGGTCAGGCACTGGGTAATTGCGATTAAGGGTTTCGGTAATTGGGGATGAAGTTGGAGAGAGAGTTCAAGGAAGAAGACAGTGAAGGAGTGGAAAGGAGGAGCAGTGTGGAGTCAAAGAGGGTGGTGAAGAAGAGGTGGGTGAGGGGTGAGGCGTTCGAAGACGGCCAATGTGGCCTAGTTGATAAGTTGTGTGTTCAGGGACTTTGGTGAGTTTCATATTTCTCCTAAAGTTATTATAAAGAGTGAAAGATCTTAAATGGAATGTACCAGTTCTTTCGGGACAAACAAAATAAATTAAAAAAACTGTGTACGTCTTCTCAAGGAAATTAGGCAGGAAAAGAACAAGAGTAGAGAATAAATTTCAGATTTTCCACATGATAAGTGGTAACAACAATAGACTTCACTAGTTCACTTGTTCAATAATGTGCGTTTTATCACATGTTAATGTACTTTTGGGACAAGAGTAGAGAATAAATTTCAGTTTCGAAAATGTGACCTTTCTTGGGACAAACAAAAAATAGAAAGGGTGACTATTTTCTGGGGACAGAGGGAGTATATTTCTTATATGACCGCTTAAGAGAAACATGTTTCTGAAATAAATAAAACATGTTGGAAATTCATAGTTCTAATTTAGCGAAGGGCCTCTCTTTGGGACAGCTAAAAATAAAAGCAGGACTCCCTTATGGATGATGGACTTTAAAAGAAATTTAACATCAGGTTGCTTTGCTTGGAAACTCAAGTGTAGTCTCTTTAATCATGACAAAAGAAGTCAAGCTCATGTAACAGAATGTTGCGGAAAATAACCTAAGAAATAATAGTTTTTAAATTTTTTCACTGTCCAGCAATGTGTACAAAAATAGCTCACTATATCGATTGAAGAAGCAACACACAGAAATGTACCTCCTCTGGCGACACACCAGCATCTCGAAGGGTGGTCTTGATGCATGAAGAAACACCAAGTCCATCCGATCTTGGGTCAGTCATATGATACGCATCACAATTTACTGCACCTCCCAAGTATTCAGCTATAATTGGTGCACCTCTTTTCATTGCATGTTCCAAGCTCTCCATAACCTGCCAAAAACATATTTTTTCAACAAAATGCATGAATAACAAAGCAAGTTCAAACTGTAACTTGAAGCATTGCGGAGTAAGAAAAAGAGCAATTAGGCTTTGTCCTCCCAAACAGATGGCATTTAAGTGATTATCAAAAGATAAAGAGTTAGTTCATCAAATATTCATGATGTAAGCAAGTCCAACAATAGTTGCTAACTTACCAAAACTCCAGCGCCTTCACCCATGACAAAGCCATCTCGTTCTTTGTCCCATGGCCTAGAAGCAGTCTGTGGATCATCATTTCTTTGAGACAAGGCTCTACATGCAACAAAACCTCCCAAACCAATGGGAATAATGGCAGCTTCAGTGCCACCAGCAAGCATCAAATCAGCTTCTCCACGGCGGATATGATTTGCCGCGGCATAAATGCAGTAATTAGAGGTAGCACAAGCAGTAGAAATTGAATAGTTAGGTCCCATAAAACCAACATCAATAGCAAGTAAAGCAGATCCCATATTTGTAATGGCATAAGGTATGAAGAATGGTGTGATTTTCCTGTGACCTTTCTCTATTAGAGCCTGTACCCCATCAGAAAATACTGTAAGACCGCCCATCCCTGTTCCAACAAGCACACCAGCTTTCTCCTTATCAATCTACAGGTAACATGTACATTAAAAATTGGTTAGTCTGTGTGCATAATGTGCACAAGCAAAAGTGACTGAAATGATCAAGACTTTTCCAATTATAACCTTCATAAAGTAGGTACATAAAGAATGGACAAAGGTTAAAGACATCACAATTTATTACAGTGAAGTTAACTTTCAGAGCATATAGAAAGCAAAAAAAAAAAAAAAAAAACTACAATAAATGTTTGAAAAAAAAAATAGTGAAAGCAATCAGAGTTCTTTAAAAAGTAAGGAACTTGTCAGAATATGCAATACTCCATGATGCATATGACACGAAACAATAAATGTAGCCATACTTAATTTATTTTTCTTTGAGAAAATTAGTCTTAAAAGGTAACATATGTATCCCATTTTTATCAAATAAAGCAACATACTCGTTAGTGTCTAAATAAAATACAATATACTTTAATTTGTATTTTCATATAATACAATTTTCTAAATAAAAAATGGACAGCATTAATAGTTATGCATTGATGACGTGGTTAACGCCTGATAAATAAACTAACACCCGCAGGCCTGCTAACCACCCACTTCCCCCGCCCCGCCCTGTCTCCACCTCCGCTCCCTCCTCTCCACCCTACCCCGACCCCTCCCAACCCCCCCTTCTCCGCAAGCTCCATTCTCAACGCCAGCAGCCAGTAACAATGACGCCGCCCCCTTTTCCGACAAACCGTTACCTGCTTCCCCCTTGTTAAGAGCCTTTACAACTGTTGGTTGTCGGTAATAATGGTGGTAGTAAGGCAATGGGTGGTGGTCAGGTTTGAGAGGGATGGAGGTAACACAATTAGTTTTCACATCAGCATTTCTTTAGAATTTTAACAACTCATTAGTCTTGTCAGCATTTTATTAGTTTTTAATCCCATTAGTGAAAAAGGAAATTCGTTGCATTATTTGAAAACTAAGTAAATGTAAGTTGCATTTTTTAGACGCATGCAAATCACGTAAGTATGTTGCATATATTAGTCGTTTGGCCATTTCTCTTCTATCCTTTTTTAACTTCATGATTGTAATCTAAAAGTAGTTCACTTCTCTAATCAAGCAGCACACAACCAGATCTGAGAAAATAGGAGCTTAGAAATCACCTTCCCTTGCAATTTGAGTTATCCTCTTTTCCTATCAACCGATTTTTTTCTAAAATAATTCCATTTTAAAAATATAAATCCCAAACTAACTCACATTTGAAACTATTTTCCAAAATGACCAACTTTTTAGAACTCGCTACACAGTGTAGCAAGTTCAACATGTTACCGTTGAAACTCGCTACACCATTTAGCGAGTCTAGTTAAATAAGGGTTAATTATAAGGTTGATAATTACTGACACAAATAATCGGTTGAGCCAAGACGGTCACACCTAAATAGCTTGAGCAAGTCGGTCACACCTAAATATGTTGAGCTAGTTGGTCACACAACAGGTTGAGCAAGTCAGTCACGCAACAGGTCATGCAATATGTCACACAACAGGTTCAGTAAATCGATCACACAACAAGTCAAATAACAGGTCAAACTTCTATTAGCTACTCCAAATCACTAACAACAATCGGTCAACAGACACCCACAGATCGGTTGACACCCACATCCGATCAACACTAATAAGTAGTAATAGCCATTACCGACTACTCGGTAACACCCGGTGACACACACTCTTCTGTGTTAGTAAAAGGGCACTATATAAAATTTCAAAATATAAGAATTATGTCAGTAATAATCAGCCTTGTAATTAACCCAAATTTAACTAAACTCGCTAAATGATGTAGCGAGTTTCAACGGTAACATGTTGAACTCGCTACACTGTGTAGCGACTTCTAAAAAGTTGGTCATTTTGAAAAATAGTTTCAACGAGTTATTTTGGGATTTATATTTTTAAAATGGAATTATTTGAGAAAAAAATCCCTATCAACCAGAGTACCCTCAATTGGTCACAATGTACTTTTTAGGGTCTCAAATATTAATTAAACAAAGTTCTAGCTTATGTCACTTTGTGGACAAGACTTAAATAATTTTCTAAATCTTGCAGAAAAATCCACGGCTCTTCTGATGATTTCATCTGAATTTCTATTCTGGTTTAATTTTTCATTATAATTTTAGAGCATAAACCAGACAGGTAAGAAAATTTATCAACTAACAATATGCAGAAATAGACAATTATCTTGTTAGACAGCGGACCAGAAGACTAGATACAGTCTCAGTCATGTTCATACAGATACATGAATTAAAGCTTAATGAACTTACAAGTTGATTTAAAACCAAAGAGGGTTGCTGCATATAGAGAAGAAAACTAAGGGTTTAAGATGTTTGAAAATATGAAACAAGCACTTGCTAACTGTTCCAAAGAAACAAGCACTTGCTAACTGATCTATTCTATGATTCGGTAGTCCAAATGCATCCAAATCTCTCTCTCTCTAGCATGGGTTCCTCAAGAGACTCGCCAAAGATCAACATCAACCAACACAAACGAAAAAAGCTGCCTATGTCTAACCGACGTAACCCCAGAGTCAGAAAGTACTCCCTGACAGGCAAATCCATTTTCACCTAAAGATTGCTATCAACAAGGATGACATAGTAACTAGAAAGAGCACCAGTAGGGGTAGTAAAATAAAATGGACTGCCTTCCCCTGAACCCTCCTGAATGAATGATTCTTTACCCACTTACATCAAAGGAATTCATCCACCAGAACATAAGATCAAAAGGTGCAGCAGAATGGCAGACAGGAAAAATGATTATCGAAGCAAAATTAATTCTAACCAAACCAACATTCAATGAGCTGATGAGTCACAATAAATTTCACTCTTCCTGTCAAATTAAAGCATTCCCTTTAGTATAACCCATTAAAACCACAAGCAAGATGCTACCTCAACCAAGCTTGCCCGGAAACAAATTGATACATACCATTTATTAAATTTAGTAGCCAAAACGGATGAACCATAACTAAATCAAATATAAAAAATCAAATAATCTAACAGATATTAATATGAGCAACCATGCATTTCTTTTTCCTCCTCACCCCACAAAACAACAGACAGACAAACCAAAACACACATTTTTCTGGGCAAGTCACAAAGAATCAAGACGGAGAAAATTACATCAATCCAAACCGTCATAACCTTTGCATGTACAATGCACAAATTTAAAAAAAAAAAAAAAAAAAAAAAAGAAAAAGAAAGCTACTTAATTTACTCATGCATGTGTACTTCCATCACAAAATAACTACATTAAAAATATTTGCAGATCTCAAATTGAAGCCTAAATTGCAAAATAAGAAACATAAATTCAGCAAACAAATAAACAAAAGGCAGAATTAACAAACCGTGGTGCGTTTATCAGCGCCAAGATCAGCCATTTCAAGAGCCTTCTTGCCAGCAACAATGCAGTAACGAAGACAATCATCAAGTCTCCTATCATTCTTCCCATCAATATACCCTTCGGAGCTAAACCCACGAATCTGACCACCAAATCGGGTGGGAAACTTAGAAGCATCAAATCTATCAATGAGTCCAATTCCACTCTCGCCGGCTAACAGCTTGTCGTAGTAGGCATCAACGTCATTACCGAAAACAGAGACGAGACCCATTCCGGTGATGACAACGCGCTTCTTGGGATCCTTCTCTCGTTTGGGAGCGGTGGTGGTGGTGGTGGCAGCGATTGGGGGGAGACGCTTGGGGCGGAGGGGCATGGCGGAAAAGGAATTTGTGACATTTTTCTTTAGGACTGGATCAAGAGGGGAGACTCGGAGTGGGGAGGATTGAACTGCCTGCATGATGTTTGTGTAAATGTGTGTGAGAGTGATGAACTGATGAAGAAAGGAGAGGAGGGTTCTTTAAAAGGAAAATAGAATCGATGAGAACGAGGTGAAGGGGAGAGGGTGGGTGGGTGGGTCGGTTTTGTGTGGGTAGGTACACTGTATTTTAGTGTGTGAAGTGTGTGTTTTTGGGATTTAAAATTGCCAAATTACAAATAAGGGCCTAAAGTACGGGGTGTTTGCATTTCACGGTCCAATGTATATTTTTTAGCTATTGAGGTTTCAAAATCGTGAAAAATTGACACTTAAGTGCTTTTTGACGAAAACGTTAGATTTTTTCGTTAAATCATCACGTGCCATACACGTAACACTTAACAAAGGTCATTTTTATAATAAACATTAGTAAATAAGAGGTATAATGAATTTTAAAAATTGAAAGGGCTAAAATAAAATTTTTCCTAAACAAAACACATATAACCCACTCACACCAACAATTATTCTTTCACCGACATCACCTTCCCACGCCACCTCTATGGCTGCCATCGCCCCTCCTCCCCTCACCACCCTCTCTCTCTCTCTCTTATTACTGTTTTTTTAGCCATAATACTAATTAGAAAAGCAAAAAATAATACATTTTTCTTCATCTTCTTCTCCATCTCATCTCTAACCCACCACCGTCTACCCTCGTCGTCACCCATTTCCACACCATCACCTTCTTCCACACTGCTCCACACATCGATGATATACCCTCCTCTCGCCTCTTCCTCGATCCATTCACTCTCATATCTAAATCTAGATATAGATCTAGACTAGATCTAGATCTCCTCAATTTCTTTCTCTAATGCAAATTGGTTCTTGTGGGTTTGTCTGAATTATTCGTCAAACTTGTTTCATCAATTCAACTTTAAGATGCCATAAATCTTTCAATTTAAGTCTAAATTAAACAAATAGCTATTGAAAGATATAACGGTGTAGAACAAAATTCATGTTGACATATTTCATCAGATATGAGTCTAACAATGTCAAAAGAGCCATAAACTTTCGAAAAAAATGCAATTTTCAAATTTTAAAATTGCAATTGATTAAAACAGATTTCAAATTAGTCATCAAAAATGGTGTTACTGTTGACGTTATTGGTTGTGGTTGTGTTAGTGTTGGTGGTTACAATGGTGATGGTATGGTCATGATGGAAATAAGATTGGTTTGAAATATTATATTGAGGGAGGAATTTTTAAGTTGTAATTGAAATTAGAAGGTATAGAGTTAAATACCAAACTGAAAAAATGTGATTGTAATGACCAAAGTGTGCTCCATTAAGTGTCACGTCCACGAAACGTGATGATTTAATGAAAAAATCTAATTTTTTCATCAAAAAGCAATTAACTGCCAACTTTTCACGACTTTGTACCCTCAATAGCCAAAAAAATACATTGAACCCTCGATTGCAAACACCCCCATACTTTGGAACCTTATTTATAATTCGCCCTTTAAAATAAAGGAAATAATAAAGTTAATGCTACAAAATTTGGTTTACAAAATAAGTGTTAAAATGTTGTTGGTGCTTTTAATTTTAGTGTGGCGGATCCACAATCGATTCAACCAATAAAATATCGTCATCTCATTTTGTATCCATATTTTTAAACTTCTTTTTTACCCCTATGTAAGTATCCCAATACGGACCGTTATCCATCCGAGCATGCGGAAAGGACATCGAGGGTACACTTCCCCGCAATCACAAGGTCCCGTGGCTTCCCGAGGATCAAACAGACCAAGCCAAACCAAGGAAGGACCTTTCAGGCATTTTAAAAATTGAAGGACTTCTGCAGGAATGACAAAAAAGTCAAAAAAGCCGATGATTAAAGGGTGAGTCGCACGGACCTCTTTCTTACATGGTTTGATTCGTGGGCGGACCACATTGTCAACACTCCACATGACACAAAAGTCAAGACATTTGATTGATTAAAGTCTGAGTCGTGCAGACCAATTGACTGATTAAAGGTCAATCCGTGCATACCACTTTGTCCAGGCCCAGACCCTATAAATACTGGCCTCCAGCAGCTTCATTCTCATCAACAAACATCATCCCCCTTCATTCCCCTCCATTAGTTTCACTCATATTCACTGACATTCCCTCAAAATCCCCACAAAACACCTCATGACACAAAAAAAAAACAACTCACCTTCACTCCCATTCACTCCCACTCACTCACATTCACTCACACTCACTCACAAACACCAACAACAACCAACGACGACCGACAACGACTCAAACGTCCTTCCCTCCTCCCTAAAGTGGCCAAAAATCTACGAGTTTAGAGAGTGTGAACGAGAGTTAATTAGGGGATATTTTGCCATATGTGAGGGCAAAACTTCTTTCCTCTTTAAATCACCACAAATCGACCACATTCCCCCGAGGAAGATAGAAAGAAACCAACATTGGTGAGATTTCCTTCCGAACCCTAAATAACTGCTTTAATTTCCAAGTCTTTAAATATTATTGTTTAAAAACATCATTTACAATGTAGTCTTTACTTACTATATATGTCATAGACCCAAACCATCTAAATGATCCTAAAACATCTTCCAGGCACAATGTGCACAAGAATGGAGGTCTAACGGGGATAGTGGTTTGTTCCTGTTCCGTTGTATTGTCTTTCCATTATTTATTCTCAAATATACTTCATTTCTTAAAAACACACACACACACACACAAAATTTTAAAAGAAGGATTTAGAAAGACTCATGTATATGAGGCATTTCGGGTGAGCACTAAAAAATCTCTTTCCGAGGCGTAACCTGACCTCCGAACTCAAAAATCTCATCAAACAACAAAAAGTTTTTTTTCAATGTTTTGGGCATAATCAAAACGGCGTGGCGACTCTCTCTTTTCAAAGAAAGTCATATGTCCAATCTTTGAAACAACTCTTCACCCTTCCAAGGAGGGAAGCCCCGGCCTTCCACGGGCGCGCCACGGATTGGGTAATTTCAGCTGGCTACTCTGCTGGGGAAAATTTGTTTTTAAAACTTCTAAAAAAGGATTTTAAAACATGGTATGGGTCAAACTTTCATTTTACCCCTTCTTTGATTGTTGTGTGTATGTGTGTGTTTTACTTTTTCTTTTTTGTCTTGCTTATTCAAAAACAAAAAAATGAAATGATGTATAATATATTTGTGTACATACCTTTTAAAACACATCTTGCAAAATTTTCTATTTTGACTCAAAAAGGAATTTTAGTGACCGCACACTACGCGCACTCTTACCATGTACACTTGCACACTACAACCCCAAACCCGGGATGGTCTCAGTTGCAGTTCGAAAGGTGTTCCTATGCCTTTCTTACGCGCACGGGATCATTCCAAACATCCCATCCTCGTCAGTGTCAACCATGCACTATTTGCGTCACACTCTGTCCCAGACTAGGTTGGTTTTTGACCTAGTCCATGTCATAAAGCCTAGATATATATCCCATGTCGATCATTTTCTGAGTCAAAACCTAAAAGTCAAGGTCACTTGCGAAAGCAAGCTCGGCAGAATCATCTGTTGACCCAATCTTGACTTATAGCGTTAACTCAGACACTGACCTATATTGGATATACGTCAACGCCCAATGTGACACCATGTCATCAAGCCTTTAATGCGTCACCCATGAGAAATATGACCTAGTCAAAACCTAAAGTCAAAGATCCCTTGCGAAAGCAAGGCAAAGAAAGGTCATGCCAAATTTTTGACCCGATCTTGACTCAAGGATATTGGCTTTGTTCACTATTCACATGGCAGAAACATTGAAACTTACATGACAGGCTCGGTCCTTAGGTTCGTTTCTCTTTTTGGTCGGTGGAAACCGCTTGCCCTATAGGACCCTCGCTCAGGGTTTTCCGCCCTGGGAGGTAGAAATACAGGTGAAAAACGAGGGGCTTATAGACGTAATGATGGTTTCCACTGACCCAGGATCTAGAATAGTTGCGAAAAATAAGAGCAATCTTTTCCAACCATTTAGGATTTTGAGAAAACATGTTTTAAGTAAATTGAAACAGCAAAAAAATAAAATAATGAAAAGAACTGCATGTCGCATGAGCTTTCCCTTTCATCCAACCTCCCCCCCCCGAGTCTAAGCCCTGCCTTTCGCCTACTACAGCGAACCGAGAGTGATTGAAGGCCCCCGGTTGCCGTCTTTTCAAAAGATTGAGGTCACAAGGTCATATTAGCCCCTCGGGACATGCAGTTTCAAACAACCCGCTACTCTCCAACGACAGGATAAACATGGGGGCGCTTAATGAGTCCTCTGCACTTTTCGGGTCTGTCAACATGCTGTCTAGTAATGATTGGGGGCATGGCGGCAGAAATAGGTGCTCTCGTAATAAAGAATTCCGGCTAGTTGTGGGTTCTTTATTTCAGGTCAAAAGCTAGGAGATCAGTCCTGATTGCTGGATGTAGGCTGATTAACACGTTTCTTGCGGCATCAGTTTGGTTCCATTACCGAGAAATGAAGCTTATTTGACCTCGAAACCTCATCAGTCAGTAACAATGGTATCTGAAGGGCACACCGCTACACATGTAGCGATGCGCGGATTTCTTTTTATCCTTTTTTGAACATCTTTTGAGTCGCCACCTATATTATTCATTTGGAAACATAGAAAAACCATTTTGAAAGAGATTTTGGGTTCGGGGCTTAGGTTATGGAATGGGAAGGTCAAGGAGCACCCACTCCACCCAATCCGGAGATTGGTCTTGCTAAAGAAAAGAGAGGTTTTCAAAAAGAAGAAGATTTCAATTAAAAAATAAAAGAAAGATCCATTTAATGAGGTTAAACGGAACATAGGATCGATTGCTTCGAGACCATCCCCATGATTTAGGGAGGCTCTAGGACGATCCTAGATTCTATGTATTTATACCACTCTAACAATCAATTAGAAAGGAAATAGAGATTACCTTGCGTGAGGTGATTCGGGCAGAGTTTCGACTCAAGTTTAGAGTCGAATCTTGACACGGACATAGCTTCGCCTCAGTCCTTGACTCGGATCTTGATGTTTGTTTATCAATAAGGTTGACAAACAAACTTTGAGGTGATTTTAGGGGTGATTTACAGGAATCTTTCAAGGAGAGAAACTAGTAAATGTAGGGGGTTTTTCTTGGGATTCTGGACCTCTGAAATACTGAAAGTCTTCAGGTATTTATAGGTGTTGGAGAGGTGTTGAAGATGAGATCAAACACCTTGAGAAGGTTCCAGACTCCAAAATTCATTGGTTGGTCGGATGGATGAAGTTTTATCCCAAAAAGAGGTTGAAATCGACGAGGAAACTACTATCTGCATTCTGCAGAACACCTTTATCTCGCGTGAGACACGCTATTCTACGCGAGATAATGCAGTCTATGGACAATTCTGCCCTTCCCTAGTTATCTCGTATGCAGTTTAGTCCCAAACTAACGGTGGTTAGTTAAAACTTAACGAAACATGACGAAATGGTGGATTTCTACTTCTTGACTCAAAGTGAGACTTAGAGCAGTATAAATGTGATTTGATGGGTTCAGAATGGGGTGTCTACAGAGCCCCTCGTCGACAAGTCTTATGAAAGAAGTCATGTCGACGATAGAAAAGACATCATTCTGAACATCGGGATGATCGGGCCGCACGGCTTCCTACGTATCTCTATCGGAGAATCAGACCATAACGTAGTTCGACTCCAAAACACGAAAAGGCTGCTTTAGGTATTTTGAAAATCATTTTGAAAATCGAGGAGATATTGTTTTAAAAAGGTAAATTCATACTGAGGAATCAAATCAAGACCCAATTCTGAATATACCTGTCTGTCTGAAGATTCGCCTGTCTGGGCTCCGAACCTGCGGGGAAATATGTTAGAACACAAAGGCTTACCGGTCCGGTCCTTTGAGTCCTGTCGGTTTTGAGACGATTCGCCTGTCTGGGCTCCGAATCAGACTTTTTGTTGTTTGAGGATGACGATTCACCTGTTAGGGCGTTGAATCGGGCTTTTGTGATGACGATCCACCCGTCTGGGCGTTGGACCGCGCTTTTGTTTTGACGATCCACCTATCTGGGCGTTGGACCGGGCTTTTGTGTTGACGATCCACCTATCTGGGTGTTGGACCGAGCTTTTCTTTTGACGATCCACCTGTTTGGGCTTTGAATCGAGATTTTGTATTGATGATCCACCTGTCTGGGCGTTGGACCATGTGGAATGAGTTGATCTCTGGATCAATCATTTTCGGGCGACTGGTGCCGTATTTGGCGATTGTGCGGGTGTCACGTTCGGCTCGTTCCGTGACTTGCGATGCCAATTTTTCCACGTTTCCTTGCTAGTGTGTCACTTCCAAGGGTAAATGTGTCAAAATTTTGAATTTTGATGTTGTGTAGACGCTTATTGTCGAGGACAATTTCGTACATTTCCCGAAGGCATATCTCGCACGAGATATCTTGTCTCGTGCGATACTTGTACTGTCGGGGCAATATAACAGCAGCTGATGTTTATTTTGAAAACATTTGTTTTCAAATTTTCTTTCCCACCTCAAGCCAAGGCGATTTTTTTCCACAATTTCTTGCGTGTTGCTTGTTGATTGCTTTTCCCAATCAACTCTCAATCCTTCCTCCTTCCAAAATCGATGGCTCAAGAGAGAAAAAATCCAATTTTGGGGAGTTACTTGCTTGGAAAAGATTATCCCCGTGACGACCTCACTTTCGATAGGGACATGCACATTTCTACCGCCGTTCGTGAAGGTTTGGTAAGAGCTTCTCTCTCAATTCTTGTTTCTTTTATTGCATTGCATTTGAATCCATGCTTTTTGAATCCCAATTTCATCAATGGCTATTTTTCTTATTTTTGACTAGAACTTGGTTCTACCTTGCATGGTTCGATTTTGTTGAATTTTTTGCTTGATTGACGTTGTATTGTGTGCGTAAGAGTCCCCTACATATCATAGATTGTAGGAGAGGTTGATTCGGGTAGTCAAATGCATCTTGGGGCATGCTTTTCTTGTACGCACGCCGAGTGTTTGATGAAATGCTTCAATGAGAAATTTCTTCTATTTCTTTGAATTTTTGCCATGGAATGTTGTCTAACATTGCTCTTTTGCTTTTCCTCTGTTTTGCAGTCGTACAGGCCAACCAAAAATTGTTGTGGGAGTCCGAAATTGGCCAGAGCCTTGTTGGACAAAATCAAGGGCCTTAATGGGGTTCGAGCTAGGATGGCTCAAATGGAGCTTCTGACCTTTGTCGATCACATCCTAGGGATGAGGCGGACTCCCCAAGTTCTTCAGGCAATCCGGGAGAGGTGGTCAGATACTACTCACACCGTGCATCTGTGCTTCGGGGAAGCTACCATGACCCCGACGGACTTTCTTGCTATTACGGGGCTAGAGTTTACCGGTGAGCCCCTTCCGAAGACTACGGGTTATAAGCCTGCGAGCCCAGCCGAGTGGAGGCGGTTGATTGATTTTTCCCCTAACAAGGTTAAGGGGTTTGCTGCTGAGTTGTCACCTCTCCGGTCTCAGCGTGAGGCTTATGCGCTTAAGCCGAATGCGGATACTGATCGGTTGGTGCGGGGCGCTCTCTGGTACATTCTGTCAGAGACCATTTTTGTGAACCACTCTTCTACGGCCCGTCTCTCTCTCTCTCTCTTAGGTTTGTTGGTTGATTTGGATGATGTGAGGACTTATGATTGAGGCTCAGCGGGGCTGGCCTTCTGTTGTCCCGAGATTAACCGTTTGCATTTCCTCGTTGTCAACAGGGCCATTCTTTCTACAACGACCTACTTGCCTTGCTAATTCTTTTAAAATTTGTTCATTTTCTTGATCTATCTCATCGTATGATTCATTATTAACTTGTTCGTTATATTGATTATTATTAGTTAATTCATCATTCACGATGTTAGCAATCTCAGGGTACTCGAAAAGATCAAAGTTTTCATTAAGGAAGTAAGGGAATACATGTTCGGCCACCGCCTTGATTTCCTCTTGAGTGAGTTCATTAGAGGGGGAGCCTGCTTCTAATGTGAAAGTTACAGGGCCTATCTTCCTGCGGGGATGGGGAGTACAACCAAGCTCTTTGATCATGAAGTCTTCGTCAACAACTGGTCCTCCTGTGACGTGCCAGTTTAGAATTGGCTCATCACATTTCTGTATTAGCCTTGTGTAATCAATAGTTGGAGCGTCCCCCTTGGAGATTGCATGGATGCTTTGTCTTCTAACCGGCATAGGTCTTCGAACCTGTCGCGGCATGTCTTCTCCCAACACAAAGTCCCATTTCTTTGGTCATTTCTGCCTTCGTGCCCCACAAATCGTTAGGGATTAGTGAGACGGTTTCTGTTTCGTCTGGTGAAGCATCGCAGTCGCTGAAGATTTCGAAGCCCGATTGGCGCTTTCCTTTATCGTCAGTCCATGGTTCTGAAAAGATAAAGTAGGGGATGCTTTCCCCTTCCCGGATGAAGTAGCCATTGAGTGTCTTTCGATATGGCTCGAAGTTGCAATCTTTGACCTTTGGGTCATTGTGGCCTTTGTATGCGGTTCCTTCCCACTTGACTTGAGTGAAGTCCCACTCTTCTTCGTCATCTCCATCATGGATGGAAGTGATGTATCCTAGGCCATGCTTCGTGTGTGGTGAGGGAATCGGTGGTGGTTCCGTCATCCCTTGCAAGTGTTTTCCAAGTCCCAAGCCAGGGAAGTATCCTTTTGCTTGCATCATTCTCCAAATAGGAAGGTTTCCAGAAAATCGAAGTGCCTTGGAGTAATCGTTTTCATTGCAAGTTTCTATGACATTCACGGTGCTATAGGTAATCAGAATTTTTTTGAAAGAAAAGATACTGACTAAACTATTATTGAAAAGCAAACTTGGTACTCTTGCCCACAAATGAAGATTTTAGGCAAGTAGTACCCAAACTAAACTAGACTACCAATCTTTTTTTTTTTTTTTGCAAATAAAAGTAAATGACTGAAAGGAAAACAAAAGACTTCGTTCCTCTAACTCTTCCAACTTATGGCACCTCCGCTAGGAGCAATTTTGATGAGACCGCTGTCAATTAAATCTTGGATTCCATTCTTTAGGTTGAAACAATCATTGGTATGGTGGCCATAGCATTGATGGTAGAAGCAGTAGAGGTGTGGAGCTCGTCCTTCTCTCTTGGGTATGTAACCTTCCATTGGCTTCATTTTTCCATCCTTGTGAAGACTTCTGAAGAGATGACCGAGAGAGATCCTTCCAATGTCCGAGAAGATCCTACCCTTCCTTTGCTTAGCCATTTGATTGTGGAGGTCTCGAATATGGTTCTCATAGTGTTGCACAAAGACGTTGTGGCGAGACTGATATTCTGCTTCCATTTTCTCCTTGAGGTCACGGTAAAGAGTATTGAGGCAATACTTGACCCTCTCATCAATGTCATCTTCAATGTGGGCTTCGAGAGTGATACATTTTTGGGTCATGTCCTCGAGTTCGCTTTTGACCTCTTCGATTTCTTCAATCAGCATCTTTGTCTTGTCAGCTTGGATGGATTCTTCCAAGTTGTGCCATGCATCGTTGTTGTCAATTTGCTGCAGGGATTTGGCGAGTTGAGCTTTGATGTCACTTAGCTCTTCTTGCACAGATGATTGCCCGCTGTCGGAGCCACTTTCCATCTTCCAGAAATCTGTAGCAATGCGGGTGGAAGGTAAATCGAAGGCTTCTCTCCAACCTCCCACATGTTCTATTTCAGCGACAAGGGACTTGGTCAATTCTTGCAGAGTTTGTTGTTCAAGGTCCTTCTTGGTGATGACGTGCTTTTCAGTAGACATTGTGTTGGGAGTCTTGAAGTTGAGTAGCTTCAGAAAACTGACCGAAGAGATGCAGAGACGACGTCAGGATCATATCTAGCCCCAACGAGTCGGAAGCAGGCTTAAATGGTTTAGGCTCAAACACAGCAAACAGGGCCTTATCTCGCGCGAGACATGTAGTCACGCATGAGACAATCACACGAAAAGTCGATTTTTATTAGACCTAATTTTTTGTCGGAACGGAGAATCCGTTTTGAGGGGTTTTTAAGGCCTTTATCAGAACCTAACGACTAAGCAATCATTCTTATTTTTGTAAAACAAAGCCATGTAAGATTGTTTTTGAAGGATGTTATTCTTTTCTTTTTTTTTTTTAAAGGGACTTCCGAAAGGGTCATTCCGAAGGGACATTTTCCGAAGGGACTTTTCCGAGGGACTTTTCCGAGTCCTTCTTTATTGTCAATTTTACATGGCTTTATTTTGGTAAAAAACAAGAAATGATCACCGAGTCAAACCGACCGGTCATGGAGTGATCCTAGAAGGACAATCTACATGAAAATGTGGCGATGCAGGGCTGGAAGGCTAGGCTCCCCGCGATATGACAATCTAGGTAGATTGAATATTCGGAGTGGGATGATCCAACTTCGGAGAGACCGGCGACTAGGTGGTTACCGTCATCCGTCCTTAGTGTGGGTCCCGGGTTTATAGAGGGTATGCAGTGCAATGACAGATATAACATGAGTGCGCGTGTGTGATAGTTAATCTAGGTGATAGATAAAAATAAAGATTTTTTTTTGAAAAATAAAAGAAAAACAAATAGTGGCCGCACCAAATGGTTGCCTACGTTTCTCCCAATTTAGGAAGACTCAGGCCATCGTAGTTCCAAATAATGAGAGAGAGAGAGATGAACAAATTAATTACAACTCCCGAATCCCCAACTGATCGGACTTTAATAAGATAAAACACAATCACACGCAGTTTATAAATAATAATCAATTATTTAACTAAGCACGGATTCGAGTTCTACTTCTTAAGGGAGGCCTTAAGATGAGGGAACTCTGCAGATAATGAATTCTGGGATCCCCCTTGCGTGTTCGACTCTTGTCTTTGAGATGAACAGGGGAAAACCGAAGACACCAAATTGCCGAAGCGATATCTCGCGCGGATAAGATATCTTGTGCGAGATATGCACGATGCGGAGCAAAAAAATGAATTTATTTTTTTTTGAAAACCTCTCTTTTAATTTTTGACGCAAGTTTAAGACTCTTATTAATTTTCCCCAGCGGAGTCGCCACTGTAGCGATACACGGGTTTCTTTTTATCCTTTTTTGAACATCTTTTGAGTCGCCACCTATATTATTCATTTGGAAACATAGAAAAACCATTTTGAAAGAGATTTTGGGTTCGGGGCTTAGGTTATGGAATGGGAAGGTCAAGGAGCACCCATTCCACCCAATCTGGAGATCGGTCTTGCTAAAGAAAAGAGAGGTTTTCAAAAAGAAGAAGATTTCAATTAAAAAATAAAAGAAAGATCCATTTAACGAGGTTAAACGAAATGTAGGATCGATTGCTTCGAGACCATCCCCATGATTTAGGGAGGCTCTAGGCCGATCCTAGATTCTATGTATTTATACCACTCTAACAATCAATTAGAAAGGAAATAGAGATTACCTTGCGTGAGGTGATTCGGGCAGAGTTTCGACTCAAGTTTAGAGTAGAATCTTGACACGGACAAAGCTTCGCCTCAGTCCTTGACTCGGATCTTGATGTTTGTTTATCAACAAGGTTGACAAACAAACTTTGAGGTGATTTTAGGGGTGATTTACAGGAATCTTTCAAGGAGAGAAACCAGTAAATGTAGGGGGTTTTTCTTGGGATTTTGGACCTCTGAAATACTGAAAGTCTTCAGGTATTTATAGGTGTTGGAGAGGTGTTGAAGATGAGATCAAACACCTTGAGAAGGTTCCAGACTCCAAAATTCATTGGTTGGCCGGATGGATGAAGTTTTATCCCGAAAAGATGTTGAAATCGATGAGGAAACTGCTATCTGCATTCTGCAGAACACCTTTATCTCGCGCGAGACACGCTATTCCACGCAAGATAATGCAGTATGTGGACAATTCTACCCTTCCCTTGTTATTTCGTATGCAGTTTAGTCCCAAACTAACGATGGTTAGTCAAAACTTAACGAAACATGACGAAATGGTGGATTTCTACTTCTTGACTCAAAGCGAGACTTAGAGCGGTATAAATGTGATCTGATGGGTTCAGAATGGGGCATCTACAACACCCTCCACTGAGAACAAGCAAGAGAATGCTGGTAGAAACATGGACACCGGTGCTGGAAATTGTAATGCTAATCTGCCTCCTCCCCAACCGCGCCATGCTAGAAGGGCGACACGCTCCAGTAGCGTTGCTGATGGAACGGGATTGCCAGATAATAGGAGGCAGCAAAAAAGGCCTATGGTAGAACAAGAAGAGGCCCCGCCACCAAAACGAATCCAAACGGGTCGAACAGTTGTAGGTGACAACCCAGGTCCCTCTACTACTCACCTTACTAGGAGAGAAATTTTGTTGGAGCGGGCCAAGTTGCTCCAAGGTTTGTTGGATGTTCAGGACGAGTTGTTTGACATGCCAGACCTGCTCCTTCTGTTACATAGCACAGACGAACTAATGGAGATGCTAGACAGAATGGAGGTCCCAGGTCGTCTGTTGAACAACCAAGAATTAAGATGCCTCCTCCCTCTTTCATCAACGTTGATCCAAGTGTCGACCTAAGAAATGGGCTCG
This sequence comes from Adenophora triphylla var. japonica, assembly GCA_022495995.1. Classification (NCBI taxonomy): domain Eukaryota; kingdom Viridiplantae; phylum Streptophyta; class Magnoliopsida; order Asterales; family Campanulaceae; genus Adenophora; species Adenophora triphylla. The sequence goes on from JAFEMH010007725.1 coordinate 39,149, forward strand.
ACCAACGGAGAGAGCAAGAAGCTGAGTCAGCCTCGAGGAGACAGCAGGTGGATGAAAGGAATAGGCTAGGTCGCCAGCAAGGTCATCTAGGTCGCAGTCCCATATGGAAAGACGGGCTAGAGACGTGACTCCACCTAGGAGTGAAAGGCAGAGGGCCTACTCTAGAGAAGAGCCTCACCGGGACGAAAGGCAGAGGTCCAATGACATCTCTTATCAGAGGAACGACCAAGATGCCAGAGTGCTGCTGAATCTGAAAAGAAGGTTGGAAAAAATGGAGGCCGACATAAAGGAGGATGATGATGGAAAGGGCGAACGAAACTATAACACTATTCGACCTTTGTCCATAGAGTTGCTCGAGCTAAGGCCTCCTGTGGGTTTCAAGCTGACTTCATTAGACAAGTATTCAGGTGCGACCAACGCCCTGAACCACATGCAACATTTTGAAGCCACTATGCTTTTGGTCTCCTCCGAGGATGATGTGCTGTGCAAAGCACTAACCAGCACCTTCACAGGTGCAGCAATGACTTGGTTCCGATGATTGGCACCAAGCTGCATTACCTCGTGGGAGTACATGAGGAAGAAATTTTTAGATCTATTCTCCACAGCTGGGGCCAGAAAGAAGATGGTCACCAACTTGAACAACCTGACTCAATGAAAAACTGAAAGCTCCATGAGTTATTACACAAGGTTTATGGAGATGGTCGACCAAATAGAAGAGGACCTAATAGACAGGGAAGTTATAAACTGCTTCAAGAATGGGGTGTCCTCTCCTGATTTAGACTATGAGCTCCAGGTTAAGAGATCGACTACCAGGAAGGAATTGTTTGAAAGGGCCTACGATGTGGTCATAGCTGAGGAAAGGAAGGAAAAGAAGAAAAAGAAGGGCTCCAAGCAATCTGAGGCTGGAGAATCTAGCAAAGGGGGTCAGGCCAAGCATAATGACAATAACAACAAGGGAAAAAATAGAACAAGGGTAATTGAGAGAGTTCCTGAGAGTTTCACCCCTTTAATTGTAAGTCGTACGGAAATCATGAATTCAGTCGAGCTGGGCCCACCTGCTTCAATGAACCCATCAAATAAATTCAGAAGAAACAATGGCAAGTATTATGAGTTCCACATGGATACGGGTCATACTACAGAGGAGTGCATGAGTCTTAAACGGATCATACAGAAATGGGTCGACAGTGGAAAACTGGATAGGTTTGCAAAGGGATCTCGACCTAACAGAGGTGAGTGAGCTGCAGGAGGTATGCCTGAACTAAGGCAGCCTCAATTGGATTTGGGGGTAATTACCGAACAAACTAGCAACACCGCCCTGAAACACAAAAATTTTCAGCTCACCAAAGCTCCGTACGTGCCACCTAGGAGCTACACCAAAGAAGAAGTCATCAGTTTCTACCCTGACGAGCTAGCTACCAACTTGGCTGCCAGGGAGCTAGTTCTAGTAATTCCGGGATTAATAGATGGTTGTATGACGAGTAGAATGTTGGTAGACACAGGGGCTTGCAAAGACATCCTCTGCTATAGAACTTTCATAGAAATGGGACTGGCGAAGGAAAGATTGTCGCCCTACGATGGTCGGCTTGAAGGCTTCACCAATCATAGGGTGGATGCCAAGGGGCAATTCGAGTTGGAGGTCAACATCGAACAGTACCCTTTCAGGGTCGTGGCTAAGGTAACTTTCATTGTTATAGATGTGATAAGTGATTATGCTGCTATCTTGGGTATTCCTAGCCAGGTAGCACTAGGAATGGTAGCCTCAATCCCCCATCAGCGGGTCAAGTTTCCTACCTTAGCTGGAGTCGGCTGCGTTCTGAGTACAACCCGAGCTTATCTTGATCACGTCCTCCAAACAAGAAAGAAGAGAGAGCTAGAAATTGAAACTCCCGGGGCAAGCTGGAAACTTTCAAAATCTGTCACCACAACCACAAGGCTATCTACAATCACCTGTATTGACGAGGCGACCAATCACTCACATGACCATGTCATGATCGAGCTGACATGTCCCTCTCTAAATACTATGGTCGAAACAGATACACTTATGTTCGACCAAGTCATCATAGGTGAGCTAAGCCTACAGATCGACCAAAACTCGGGGGCCACCATTGGGGAGATTGCAGCTGAACTGGATGATATGATTGTTGAAGAGGCTCCACACGTGGGGGCCGAGGAAAGACAAAGGGTTTATGAAATTATCATCGAGACTCTGCAGTTCAGAGATGGTCCGGAGCTAGAGCCCATGGAAGAGCTAGAGGAAGTAATAGCCAATCCCTCCTACCCTGACCAAAAAATTCAAGTAGGAAGGCAACTATTATCTGAGGAGAGAGCAGAAATAGTTGAGATGCTGAAAGAAAGCACGGATGTATTTGTTTGGCGAGTAGAAGACATGAGGGGGGTCAAGAAAGAGGTCGCCGTTCACAGGCTGGAGGTTAATCCGACTGTCAAGCCCAAGGAACAGAGACTGCGGAGTTTTGCTCGTGATAAAGAAGAGGCAATAAAACTTGAGGTAAACAAACTTTTAAGTGCAAGTATCATCAAGGAGGTCTCCCATACCACCTGGCTAGAAAACGTGGTGATGGTAAAAAAAGCTAATGGAAAGTGGCGTATGTGTGTCGACTTCACCAACCTCAATCCAGCTTGCCCGAATGATAGCTACCCACTTCCGCGAATTGACAAACTTGTGGATTCTATAGTTGGACACATTACTATGAGTTTCCTTGATGCATATTCGGGCTACCATCAGATAAAGATGCATAAGGACAACGTAGTGAAGACTGCCTTCCAAGCTGCTGGAGGTATATACTGTTAGAACATGATGTCATTCAGGCTGAAGAATGCCAGGGCGACCTACCAAGGGATAGTCAACAAGGTCTTTGCATCCCAAATTGACTGAAACATGGAGGCCTACGTCGACGATATGGTCATCAAAACAAAAATCGGACGTCACTTTGTCGACCTAAAGGAAACGTTCGCCAATTTGTGGGCAAACAACATGAAGCTCAATCCAAGCAAATGCGTATTTGGGGTAGCAGCAGGAAAGTTTCTAGGTTTCATGGTTTCTCAAAGAGGTATTGAAGCCAATCCCGAGAAGATAAAGGCTCTAGTCGACATGAAGGAGCCTACATGTGTTAAAGAGATGCAGTGACTAAACGGTAGGGTGGCAGCCCTAGGTCGCTTTATTGCCAAATCAGCGGAGAGGTCTCTCCCATTCTTCAAATCTTTGAGGGGGACAAAAAGCTTTGAGTGGACGGCCGAATGTTCATCGTCATTCCAGCAACTTAGGGAGTACCTCGCCTCTCCTCCATTATTGAGCAGCCCGGTCATAGGAGAAGCTTTGTTTGTATATTTATCAGTTGGTGATCGAGTTGTGGCCACCATACTAGTTAGAGAAGAAGGGGGGCTTCAGAAGCCTGTTTATTATGAGAGCAAGGCCCTATCCGACGTAGAGGGCAGGTATTTTAATGCAAAAAGGTGGCCTACGCCTTGGTCGTTGCATCCAGGAAACTACCATCTTATTTCTCGGCTCACCCTATTGTTGTGTTAACCAACGCTCCCCTGAGGAAGATTTTACACAAGATAGAAAGTTCAAGCCGACTACTCAACTGGTCAATAGAGCTGACAGAGTTCGACATTGAGTATAGGCCTCGAAAGGAATTGAAAGCTTAACCTTTGGCAGACTTCTTGGTCGAGCTTACATTCACCAAGGAAGATAGCAAAGTGAGAGCCCCAAAGGAAAATGTGAAGGGAAAGGAACCTGCAAGTCAGCCCGCAATAAGTTTGCCCGACGATTGCCGAAAAGTTTATTCTGATGGGTCGGCAACCAAGAATGTTAGCGGAGCTGGGATTGTTCTAGTCGAGCCAGAGATAGGAAAGGTCTTTGAGGAAGCACTGAGGTTCAAGTTTGAGGCTTCCAACAACCAGGCCGAGTATGAGGCCTTGGTCGCAGCTATTGAGTAAGCCAAATGTTTTGGGGCGACTAAAGTCATGGCCTATTGTGACTCGCATTTAATCGTAAACCAAGTCAGAGGGGAGTATGAAGTGTTGAATCCTACCCTAATCAAATACTGCGGCCTAGTAAAGAAGCATGTCAAAGACTTGGAATTTGGGGAGATACAAAGGGTAGGTCGAGATGATAACGAACTGGCTGACCTACTCTCAAAATTGGCCACATCGGACGAACAACATAGAGAGCCGATCTCCTACCTAGAACATCCAGAATACGAAAGGGTTCAGATTCTATGCTCGATGGATGACACTAGGGGAGGCTGAATTAATACCAAGTGTTGGATCGAGGAGATAAAAGACTACATAGAAAAGGACGAGTTACCCACTGACGAGCAAGCAGCTCGAGCGATCAAGAAGAAAGCTCTGAGGTATGTCATACACGGAGATGCATTATTCATAAGATCTTTCACAAAGCCGTTATTAAGGTGTGTTTACCCCGTGGAGGTTACTCAACTTTTGCATGAGGTACATTATGGAGTATGTGGTGGACACCCGGAGGCCAGAACTTTGGCCAACAAGCTAATTACTTTGGGTTACCATTGGCCTCACTTGAGAGCAGACGCTCATAATTTTGTTCAGTAGTGTGACAAATGTCAGAGATTTTCCGACCTACCTAAACTGCATACAACCGAGCAAACCCCAGTAATCGCAGCTTGGCCTTTCAGCATGTGGGGAGTTGATTTGATTGGTCCCTTCCCACCCGCCCGAGGAAACTGTAAGTACGTGATCGTAGCAATTGACACTTCACCAAGTGGATTGAAGCCAAGCCTTTAGCAAAGATTACGGAGGAAAATGCCATCAACTTCATCCATGACTATATTTGGTATCGTTTTGGGATTCCACGAGTTATTGTGTCAGATAATGGGATACAATTCTCCTCAGCCTTCGAGGCAGAGATGAACAAATTGGGTGTCAAACATTGGAAGTCGTCAGTCGCTTATCCTCAAGGTAACGGGCAAGCAAAAGCAGCGAACAAACTGGTCCTATCAGCACTTAAGACGGGCTTAGTTGGTTGAGCTGGTAGATGGTTGGACGAACTTCCCATTTCTCTTTGGGCAGTCCGCACAACTACCCTGGGGCCTACAGGTGAAACCCCATTCTCCCTTACTTTTGGGTCGGAGACCATGGCACCCGCCGAGTTACAAGTTCCTACAACAAGGGTAGTCTTCTTTAATCACGATCAGAACGACGTCAACAGACTGCTCAATTTAGATTTGCTCGACGAGAAGCGGTCTGCTGCTCAACTAAGAATGGTAAACTACAAGCAGAAAACCAAGGGCTACCACGACAATAAAGTCAAGAAGAGATCGTTCAATGTGGGGGACTACATGTTGAGGAAGATCTAGGTGACAGGGAGGAAAGTAGAGCAGAACAAGTTATCTCCTAATTGGGAAGGTCAGTACGTCATTACCCGAGTTGTCAAAGAGGGCACCTACATGATCGGTCATCCAGAGGGTGACGAGTTGAAACATTCGTGGCATGCTAGCCACCTTATTAAGTATTACTTTTAAGTTTCAGCATTCTATTTTTTATGTAACCGATCTACTACATCAATAAAACTGCAGTTCTATTCAAACAAGTTGTATTACTTCTACGCTTTATTCAGTTCAGGACCGACTCTTGGTCAACCACTACATTATCTTAAACAGGTCCGACTCTTAGTCGATCTCGTTCTAACAGATTCGACTCTTAGTGTGAATGTGCCCCATTTTTCTTTCTTTTGCGAAAAAGGGTCGAGTTCACCTCAGTTTGAAGACACCAAATTTATGAAAAACGGAATCGCCACGCCATTTTGATTTATTCTCAAAACTTTGAAAAAAAGGAAAAGGGTCCGGAGGTTAAGTTACTCCTTGGGAAGAACATTTGGCGTTCACCCAAGGAGCCTTGCAAAAGCAAGTCTTTCGAGGTCCAAAATTTGTGCTTGTTTGTGTGCTTGTGTGTGTTTAAGAAAAGGGAAAAGATGTGCCAAGTTTATATCCGAACGTAAGAACCATTTTTAGAAGGTTTTAGTTCGTAATACCTTGGACTTTGGTATTTTTGGAATTTTGATCCCATGCTCACTTTTAACTTATGATCATCATTACGGGACCTACCTACCCTCCCATTAGATTAATCAACCAATATAGGCGTAGGAGCCTTGGTATGTTTTAATCTAACTTTCCTTGGGGATTTTAGTCAAATGTGATCGAAGAACTTGTTTTTAAGTCCAAGAATGAGACTTTTTAGAAAAGAATGAATCTTTATCCATCAATCCTACATCTTGAGACAATGATGATTTGTAGGGAAATTTTGTGTTTGTCTCAAGTGATTATCGAAGATTTTGGGATTGAGATTCATTGATTTCTAAAGGGAGAAATATTATGGCACTTTTATAATGGGATTGATGTAAAGATGGAGTCTTTACACCAATCCTCACTATGGAATGCTCAAGAACCATGGGACTAGGGGAATGGGATGTAAAGATTGGATCTTTATGCTCATCCTATGTCTTTTATGCCTTATAAGGTTTTAGACAATCCTTGGAGAAAGATTCCAACTTTAGGGACATGGGGAGAAATAATATTAATGTAAAGATTGCATTTTTAATATGAGCAATGCAAGGAGTATCATTAATCTAAGGACATAATGTAAAAAAGGATGATCTTCATGGCTTTTCATATGTCCTTAATACGTCATAAGGTGGGCAATCCTTAGAAAAACTAGATCAAGGGAAGGGGATGACATATTGTAGATAAAGATTGCATTTTTATACATAAATGTAAAGGGAGATCACATCCTCATTTGGTAGATCATCCCTAGAATAAGCCACTTGTGGAATCTTATTCATCATAGGGAGAGGAACTCCATAGAGTCATTTGTGTAGGGGAGTGGGAAATATAAGACTACATTGCTAAAGATTAAAGCTTTATGACATAGATAAAGATAAATAACAAGTAACAATGGAAACGAGAGTATATAGGAATGTATCAAAGGTAAGGGAAGGAGAGATTATCAATATTGGTTTTTCTCTATCTTCCAAGGGAGTTTTCCTAGGAAATATCTATTTAGGAATAGATTAAGTTAGGATTCGTGCATGAGAGAGAGTGAGTTTAGGTGTTTTTGAGGACTGAAATTCGAGCCTTAATTTCTGCAGAGTAACAGTGCTTAAAAACTGTGTATCAAAAAGAATAGAGGAGGCCTCTATTTATAGGCTTTTGGTGTGCTTCTAATAAGGCCGCCATGCGCGATCCTGCGGCAAAATAAGCTGCCCAATGTCTTCTCCTATCGTGTCAGCTTCATTCTGGAAACATGCAAGGTGGCAGGTTGGAAGCTTCTTTCCAACGAGGTCCTATCCAGAATTCTTATTTCTGATAGGTCCTTCCTCGCTTGAAAAGTATTGAAAAGTTCCCGAATTGCCCCTAAACTTTATGAAAGTTTGGGGAACTACTAGGAAACTTTGATTGGAAGGCATGAGCCAGATTTAGGTACTTACAGAAGCCCCTCGGCAACGGTACTTACGAAGCAAGTGGGGTTGTCGATAAAAGTGAGAATCCAATCTGGTGAGCTGCCGAGATGGATTGGGATTGGGTGATCAAGGAGGTCGAGTGGCTGAACCTTTGGAATGCTACCTACGTATCCCTAAGAGGAATCAAGACAAATTGTAGTTCTGGATCTGTTGGGGAAAGGATGTCATGTGTGACAGATTGGTTGAACCTAAAGTAGGCTACCTACGTATCCCGAGGGAATCAAGCCAAATTGTAGTTAAGGATCACCGCTAGATAGTTAAGCAACAGGTCTAGGATCCTTGGAGTTTTGACGGTTAATGGAGGAGTCACCTGACGTTATTCCATTCTAACGGAAGTATCGGAATCTAAAGCTTATGGCGCTATCTCCTTCTAAGGAGATAGAGGGAGCTAAAGCTGGATGCTAAAGCTTACGGCGCTATCTTCTTCTAAGGAGATAGAGGGAGCTAAAGCTGGATGCTAAAGCTTACGGTGCTATCTCCTTCTAAGGAGATAGAGGGAGCTAAAGCTGGATGATGAAGCTTACGGGGCTATCTCCTTCTAAGGAGATAGAGGGAGCTAAAGCTGGATGCTAAAGCTTACGGCGCTATCTCCTTCTAAGGAGATAGAGGGAGCTAAAGCTGGATCCTAAGCTTACGGCGCTATCTCCTTCTAAGGAGATAGAGGGAGCTAAAGCTGGATGCTAAAGCTTACGGAAGGAGATAGCGCCGTAAGGAGATAGAGGGAGTTAAAGCTTATGACGCTATCTCCTTCTAAGGAGATAGAGGGAGATCTAAAGCTGTATGCTAAAGCTTACGGCGCTGTCTCCATCTAAGGAGATAGAGGGAGCTAAAGCTGGATGCTAAAGCTTACGGCGCTATCTCCTTCTAAGGAGATAGAGGGAGCTAAAGCTGGAAACTATAGCTTACAGTGCTATCTCCTTCTAAGGAGATAGAGGGAGCTAAAGCTGGAAACTAAAGCTTACGACGCTATCTCCTTCTAAGGAGATAGAGGGAGCTAAAGCTGGAAACTAAAGCTTACGGCGCTATATCCTTCTAAGGAGATAGAGGGAGCTAAAGTTTGAAACAAAAGCTTACGGTGCTATCTCCTTCTAAGGAGATAGAGGGAGCTAAAGTTGGATACTAAAGCTTACGGCGCTATCTCCTTCTAAGGAGATAGAGGGGGCTAATGTTGGATACTAAAGCTTACGGCGCTATCTCCTTCTAAGGAGATAGAGGGAGATAAAGTTGGATACTAAAGCTTACGGCGCTATCTCCTTCTAAGGAGATAGAGGGAGCTAAAGTTGGAAACTAAAGCTTACGGTGCTATCTCCTTCTAAGGAGATAGAGGGAGCTAAAGCTATGGGTAATCATGCATGTGCAATTTGCTTGAAGGAATACGATTATGACTCTTTTTTTTTTTGAAAATAAAGCAGGCAAAATAATGCCAAAAGTGGGATGGAGTTCTTGCATGTTCTAAAACTCAATTAATTTCTGATTATGGATGCGAGAATGATACTTTGGACAATGAAAATTATTCATGCATGTTTGTTTGAATGATTGAATGTGTATGAAAATATTTTGTGAAAAACTGAGATGTTCTGTGCTTTGGGAGAGCATGAGCTCAGTTATTTGTTCCATATGATGAAAACATGTGTTCTATGCAAATGATGTTAGAAAAAAGTCTTTGTGACTGCTTTACTTTGCAATTTGTGCAACATTTGTGAATGTATGAATATTTCTGAGAGTTTGTTGTGCTTACCTGCAGGAGAGCAAGTCGCGGGGGCTGTGTAGAAGTTGATAGTGTTGAGAGTTTGATGCATCATTTGAGAACTTGGTGCCTCTGAACGGGATGTTGAAACATGTGGGGGTGTGAGGTACCTCTGATCGAGTTACATTTGAGAACTTGGTGTCTCTGACCAATTTGCATTTGAGAACTTGGTGTCTCTGACCAATTTACATTTGAGGATTTGGTGTCTCTGACCAATTTGCATTTGAGAACTTGGTGTCCCTGACCAATTTGCTAGAAATTTTGATGGTGTGAGGTGCCTCTGACCGAGTTGCTGGAACATTTGAGGTTTGTTCATTTGTTGAGGATAACTGAGAACTTGGCGTCTCTTACCATTTGAGAACTTGGCGTCTCTGACCGAACTGCAGGCACTGGAGGCTGTCTTCACATGTTTTGCCTGGAATGATCTCTTGCCGAAGGGGGGATTTGATTTCTTGAGTTTGATTTATCAACAGATTGTCGTAGGCCAAGATGATAAGGACTTGTGTCGTCTTAAGTCGAGGTAATACGGACTTGAGGCACCGAAAGACGGAGGTCTTGCGAGTCGGTCACACAATTTTGTTGAAACCACTAACTTTGGGCTTTGGTGAATATCTTCCTTGTTGAGGATAGGTCTCAATAGCGATGGAAAATGGTCTTTCGCGTTTGAATTCCTGCATTCGTTAGTGAAGAGACAAACAAAGATATGTATGACATTTATGACGATGCATGGAGGCATGAGATGGTATGGCCATTAATATGTTTAGCAAGGCTAAGGAGTGACAAACAATTCGTGAAATCACTTAGAATGATGATTTTTTGTTTGTCTTTTATCTTTTTTTTTATTTTTCTTTTGGGCATGTACGAGCCTATTTTTGGGCAAAAAGTATTTCCTATTTTGATTGGTAATCAATTAAGGTTATTTCTCTTTATGCATGTCACATGAGCCACGGACTGACTCTTTTGCGGGAGAGCAATGTGAGAGGGGTTTTATGAAAGAATGTGTTGGGGGAATGTGTTTTGATGTATGTGTTTGGGAACTGTTTGAGACAGGTTTCGAGCAGGTGGGGATGTATCCCTTGGGTGCGGACTGAACTGCTACTGTTGCTGAGGTGTTGTTAATGCTGCCAAAAGGTATCATGTGGACTAGAACTCCCTCTTGGGTTGAGATCAGATTTAAACCTCGGGTCTTGATTAGAGTTCCTTTCTCAAACTCTGGCACTTGAAGCTGATACTGACAGGCTCTAGAACCGAAGATTAAAGCAATCTATCCAGATAAATGAACCCCTTTAGTTTGGGTTTGTTATGGCTTGACAAAGCCCATGTCCAGAGAATGACTTGGCGAAATGTTGGTACGGGAAAGAACCTAATTCTGAACCTTATATACAGAAAATCCCTAAAACTGAAATTCCAAAACAATTGTCAAAGTGACCAAACTTCCATTGTTATTGACAACTTCCATACTTCGAGCTTTGATTTTGCCCATCTGTCAAGCTTTTGATTGGCGGTGCTGGGTCCTTGGCCTCATCATTTTTTATATTTTTTTCTTGAAGCTCCTGCTTGGGTTTTTTTTTTAAGCACATGAGGGCAAGGGCAAAGCCCCTGTTTGAACTTTCTTGATGCACTTGAGGGTGAAGGCAAGGTCCTAGGTTGTTTTTGACATGGGATCAATCTTTCAATGCTGAGGGACCTTTTGTTGTTCCTTGATGTTGCCGCCATTGTTGACTTTATCAAGGTGACGGTGGGGACATGATTTGGGAAGTGTATGGCTTGAGGAAGGCCTTTGTGGGGTAAGTAAAGTATATGGGGAAGGCATTAGTTGACTTTCTCACACCGATTAATCAGAACGTTAATTATTTCGAGAAATTATTTGTTGAGCAATGCAAGTGATCATATAAATAAAACCATTTCATTAAATGTAATGTAGGTGTGTAAATAATGTCTTAAGTCTAGCAAGAAAAGAAAAAGACTCATTTATATAAGATTTAAGATTAACTACAACGTCCGAGGAGGACTTTGATTGAAAGAGGAAAGTACTAGAACCTATGAAGGTTGACTGAGAGACTGTTTTATCTTTTAATTTTGTTTAAGGATAGGTAGCCCCTATCCTAGCTACTCTTCGCTGGTTGGACTGCCAGGGCACTTGAGCTTTCCTTCGTCGATTAACCCTTGGACTTCTTTCTTCAAAGTCAAACACTTTTCATAACAGATGTGTGCCTTTGGCAAAGGAGTTGGATCTGAGTTGACTGTCCCTGTTTCCCACTCCATGACATTCATGTTGGCATTGTTTGGGGAAAGATTGTTAGATGTATGTGGCCATACAAGTGTCCCATCTTCTATCAGCTTCCGAATCTCATGCCTCAAATAGTGGCAATCATTAGTGTCATGTCCGTGGTACTGGTGGAAACGAAAATGCTTAGACTCATCCAACCGAATGTTAGGGTTTCTGGGCTTCCAATTCTCCAGTGGCTTTATCAGCTTTTCTTTCACTAGTTCTTCTAGTATCTCGCTCAAAGGCATCCCCTCATTGTCATAATGAAGGGAGCGGTGTTTTGGGGAGGCATTATTGTTCCCAAGACTCGAATTTCCATTGTTTTGTTGGTTCCATTGTTGGATCTGTCTAAAAGAGTCTGTGGCATTCTTTCATTTGTAAGGAATCGATGCTGAGTTGGGTGCAGTTGCTGCTTGGTACTGGTAGTATTGGGTTATGTTTGAGGCTGGTTGTGTCTTTGGGCCTTTCTCGAGCTTAGAACTGGTATTGACCAAGCGAGTTTCGGGGCAAGTTGTCCTATCAGGTCTCTCACTTCGGGCGTCTAAACTTTGCGCGGCAGAATCACTTCTTTGCCTGGTTCGACATCTTGGGTCGAGGGAGTACTGGTACTCATCATGATATCAAGATTTTCTTGCATTCGTTTCACTTGCTCCATCAATATTGCCGCATAGGGGTCAACGGGAACACTCAATTTACTGGAACTCGCAACAAGACTTTTATCAGTAGAGGGAACCATAGTAGTAGGCCGGTGAAACTGACGGGTGAATTCACTAAGTCCGGTAGGCGGCAACGGAAAACTTGAGGCATCCGAATTTTCCTTTATCAACTCATGATCGTATTCAGGTGGGTATAGGGGCTTCAGAACATAGCCGCATGGCTCAAACTGATTATGTGAAGCTGGAGCATAAACTGGCAGGTATTGCTGAAATTGAGAAATAGGTGTGGTTGTAGCATTTAGCCATTGATGATGAATGAAGCTCGATCCATTCTAAGGAGCTGAGGATGATGGAGCCCTGATGGCCTGAAATACTGGGAGGAACTGAAGGGCAGTAGTCCTTAGTGGGGGATCATATGTCGAAGGAGGCTGGTATTGGTTGTATGATGGAGGGTATTGGTTGTATGATGGATGGTATTGGTCATATGAAGGAGGGTATTGATTGTAGGATGGAGGGGTTGAAGTCACTGTTTTTGGAGTTTCATCTTCGACCATGACCAGAGAACCATTTGCCTCAACTGTTACCTGAACCCCATGACGGCGGAGAGCATCGATGAGCATGGCTTGTTGCTCTTCATGAACCTTTTGGGCATTTTCAAAAGCTAGGACTAACTCTTCCTCTCTGGTCATCGGATTACCAGTACCACCACTGCTTTCTATCAGACCTGCCATTCTAGACCCCTGAGTAGATGAAACTAATGATTCTGATGAATTGTCTGAGCCTGAGGTTTATGCACTGAAAAGTCGCTGACCCGATATTCTCACCCACTTCTTTCTTGATGCGGGAAAGGGATAGGCAAGGTTTAGACTCAGGGGTAGGTAAGTTTTAGACTCGGAGGTAGGTGTTTAGGCTAAAGGCTCAAGTAACATGCATTTATTGCTTGCTTAAATTTTACTTAAAACACGTTTTCTCCTAATCCAAACTGGTCGGAAAAGATTAGACCTTAGAAGGTCAAGATTGAAAATTGAACCGCGAGGGTCTCGATTGGAGATTTGATCGTGAAAGGTCGAGGTTGAAAGTTTGATCGTGAGGGTCTCGACTGGAGATTTGACTGTGAAAGGTCGAGATTGAAAGTTGGACCGTAAGGTTCTCGATTGGAGATTTGACTGTGAAAGGTCGAGATTGAAAATTGGACCATGAAAGGTCGGGATTGACTATTTGACCATGAAATGCTGATATCGGAGGTTGGACCGTGAAAGGTCTCGGTTGGAGATCGGAGATCAGACCGTGAGGGTCTCGATTGGAAATTTGACCGTGAAAGGTCAGGATCGAAGATCGGAGATCGGACCGTGAAGGTCGCGATTGGAGATTTGACCGTGAAAGGTCAGGATTAAAGATTTGAGATCGGACCGTGAAGGTCGCGATTAGAGATTTGACCGTGAAAGGTCAGGATTGGAGATCGGAGATTGGATCGGGAGGGTCTCGATTGGAGATTTGACCTTGAAAGGTCGGGATTAAATATTGGAGATCGGACCGTGAGGGTCTCGATTGGAGATTTGACCGTGAAAGGTCGAGATTAAAGATTGGAGATTGGACCGTGAAGGTCTCGATTGGAGATCGGAGATCGGACCATGAGGGTCTCGATAGGAGATTTGACCGTGAAAGGTCAAGATTAAAGATTGGATATTGGACCGTGAAGGTCTCGATTGGAGATTTGACCGTGAAAGGTCGAGATCGAAGATCGGACCGCGAAAGGTCGCGATTAAAGATTCCAGAAATGGGACCATGCCATTGTGATTCCATTAATTGTTCAAGTTTACTTAAAACAATGTCTTTTAATTATCTCTATTTGGTTGGAAAAGGTTGCCCTTCTTTTTCGCAACTACTCTAGATTCTGGATAAATGGGTTCCGTCACTACATCTATAAGCCCCCCGTTTTGCACCTGTATTTTGACATCCCAGGGTGGACAGCCCCGGCCGAGGGTCCTATAGGGCAAGCAGATCCCACCGACCGAAAGAGAAGAATGGTCCTAAGGTCTAGCGGATCATAGGAATTTTGACGCACGAGCGATGCAGATTATCGTCAATGTCAATGCCGTCAAAGTCAAGTTTTTAGCCTTAACGAAATTTTGGCAGAGCTTCGCTTGCACGAGAGACGTTAACTTCGGCATTGTACAAGGAAGATAATAGGAATGGGTCGGACGTTAAAAGTCGAATGACACTGTGTCACATTGAGCGCTGTTGCATACTTTGTGCAAGTCAAAGTCAAAGTCAATAATCGAGGTCAAGATTTTGCCAATTTTGCCTAACGAAATTTCGGCATGGCTTCGCTTGCGCTAGGAATCTTGACTCTAGCATGGGCTCGGGTTTGACTTTTACATACTCCGTGCAAGTTAAAGTCAAGGTCAATGCCGAGGTCAAGATTTTGCCAATTTTGCCTAACAAAATTTTGGCATGGCTTCGCTTGCGTGAGGAATCTTAACTCTAGCATGGGCTCGGGTTTGAATTTTACGGTGGTATACGACAAAGCTTTATGACACGGTCTAGACAAAAACCAAACAAAAAGTCACGATTTCAAAAGTGTGACACGGACTAGTGCAGTGGTCGACACAGGCTGCCATGGGGAGTTTGAGGTGATTCCGTGCGCGCTCGGGAGCGTCGTAACACTGTCCGTGACTGCAACTGAACAACCATCCCGGGTTAAGGACGTGCGTGCAAAAGTGTACAGGAGATATATAGTGCGCGTAGTGTGCGGTCTCCTAAAAAATTCTTTTTTGAGTTAAAATAGAGATTTTACATCATGTGTTTTAAAAGAATGTTTTGGGACGGGGAAGAATGCATCACATAAGCACATAAATTTTCTGGAACCAGGCTAGATTCAAGACAGAATAGCCCCACATTGCCACGGCTTCCAGATTAACCTTAGATGAAAATTGTCCTGGTGGAACTACTGATGAAGCCGCACGGCGCAGACCAGGGCAGATCAGGCCGCCCAGCTGAAACCAGCAATTTTCCAGGTTCCAAATTGCTGCTATCCCAGACTATTTTTCCAGGGATTTTGGCAACTTTCAGCTTCAGAGTCGTACATGTTTATCATTCAGAGTATGCACAAGCCAAAAATAACACAAAGGATGCATGAAAAAAGAAAAATTGCACAAGCACAAATTTTGGACCCGTGATGGAAGGCTAACCCTCGTAAATGTTTCCAACGCTTCTTATGAGAGAAGAAGTTTGGAAAACATTTACTTGAATCCCCAGCGGAGTCGCCAAACTGTGAATGTGCCCCATTTTTATTTCTTTTGCGAAAAAGGGTCGAGTTCACCTCAGTTTGAAGACACCAAATTTATGAAAAATGGAGTCGCCACGCCATTTTGATTTATCCTCAAAACTTTGAAAAAAAGGAAAAGGATTCGGAGGTTAAGTTACTCCTTGGGAAGAACGTTTGGCGTTCACCCAAGGAGCCTTACAAAAGCAAGTCTTCCTAGGTCCAAAATTTGTGCTTGTTTGTGTGCTTGTGTGTGTTTAAGAAAAGGGAAAGATGTGCCAAGTTTATATCCGAACGTAAGAACCATTTTTAGAAGGTTTTAGTTTGGAATACCTTGGACTTTGTTATTTTGGGGATTTTGATCCCATGCTCACTTTGAACTTATGATCATCATTACGGGACCAATCTACCCTCCCATTAGATTAATCAACCAATATAGGCATATGAGCCTTGGTATGTTTTAATCTAACTTTCATTGGGGATTTTAGTCAAATGTGATCGAAGAACTTGTTTTTAAGTCCAAGAGTGAGACTTTTTAAAAAAAGAATGAATCTTTGTCCATCAATCCTACATCTTGAGACAATGATGATTCGTAGGGACATTTTATGTTTGTCTCAAGTGATTATCGAAGATTTTGGGACCGAGATTCATTGATTTCTAAAGGGACAAAGATTATGGCATTTTTATAATGGGATTGAAGTAAAGATGGAGTCTTTACACCAATCCTCACTATGGAATGCTCAAGAACCATGGGACTAGGGGAATGGGATGTAAAGATTGGATCTTTATGCTCATCCTATGTCTTTTATGCCTTATAAGGCTTATAGACAATCCTTGGAGAAAGATTCCAACTTTAGGGACATGGGGAGAAATAATATTAATGTAAAGATTGCATTTTTAATATGAACAATGCAAGGAGTATCATTAATCTAAGGACATAATGTAAAAAGGATGATCTTCATGGATTTTCCTATGTCCTTAATACCTCATAAGGTGGACAATCCTTGGAAAAACTAGATCAAGGGAAGGGGATGACATATAGTAGATAAAGATTGCATTTTTATACATAAATGTAAAGGGAGATCACATCCTCATTTGGTAGATCATCCCTAGAATAAGCCACTTGTGGAATCTTGTTCATCATAGGGACAGGATCTCCATAGAGTCATTTATGTAGGGGAGTGGAAAATATAAGACTACATTGCTAAAGATTAAAGCTTTATGACATAGATAAAGATAAATAACAAGTAACAATGGAAATGAGAGTATATAGGAATGTATCAAAGGTAAGGGAAGGAGAGATTACCAATATTGGTTTTTCTCTATCTTCCAAGGGAGTTTTCCTAGGCAATATCTATTTAGGAATAAATTAAGGTAGGATTAGTCCATGAGAGAGAGTGATTTTAGGCATTTTTGAGGACTGAAATTCGAGCCTTAATTTATGCAGAGTAACAGTGCTTAAAAACAGTGTATCAAAATGAATAGAGGAGGCCTCTATTTATAGGCTTCTGGTGTGCTTCTAATAAGGCCGCCTGGCATCTTCTCCTGTCGTGTCAACTTGTTTTTGGAAACATGCAAGGTGGCAGGTTGGAAGCTTCTTTCCAGCGAGGTCCTATCCAGAATTCTTATTCTTGATAGGTAGGGCTGGCAAAATTTTCCATTCCGTACCATCCAACTCGTGTACCAACCATACCAATTATAATTGGTACGTGATAATTGGTATACCGAAATGTTGGTACGGTACTACCGTACCAATTATGTGAAATTGGTTGGTACTCGGTACAGAAATTTAAATTGGTTGGTATACTGAGTACCAATTGTAATTTTTTAAAATATTAATTTTTTTATATATATATATATATATATATATATATATATATATATATATATATATATATATATATATATATATATATATATATATATATATATATATATATATATATTATTTACTTAATTTGACCAAACCGGCTAACCCAAGCCCAACCCAACCCACACCCACTGACCCTCTAACTCTCAGACCTCACACAGCAACACAAATACAATCGGCCGCTCTCTCTCTCTCCCTCTCGGTTTCTTCCTGGCGACAAATTAGGGTTAGCGACGCTGCCTCTGCCGCTCTCGCTGCCTCTGCCACTGACTCCAATCCATCCCACAACGGCACCACCTGTCTTGATTTAGCAGCGCTGCAAAGGTATTTCCTTACTTCTCAAAGGTTACTGATAGGTCCTTCCTCGCTTGGAAAGTATTGAAAAGTTCCCGAATTGCCCCTAAACTTTATGAAAGTTTGGGGAAGTGCTAGGAAACTTTGATTGGAAGGCATGAGCCAGATTTAGGTACTTACAGAAGCCCCTCGGCAACGGTACTTGCGAAGCAAGTGGGGTTGTCGATAAAAGTGAGAATCCAATCTGGTGAACTGCCGAGATGAATTGGGATTAGGTGACCAAGGAGGTCAAGTGGCTGAACCTTTGGAAGGCTACCTATGTATCCCTAAGAGAAATCAAGCCAAATTGTAGTTCTGGATCCGTTGGGGAAAGGATGTCATGTTTGTTGGATTGGCTGAACCTAAAGTAGGCTACCTACTTATCCCGGGGGAATCAAGCCAAATCGTAGTTCAGGATCACCGCTAGACAGTTAAGCAACAGGTCTAGGATCCTTGGAGTTTTGACAGTTAATGGAGGAGTCACCTGACGTTATTCCATTCTAACGGAAGTAACGAAAGCTAAAGCTTATAGCGCTATCTCCTTATAAGGAGATAGAGGGAGCTAAAGTTGGATACTAAATCTTACGGAGCTATCTCCTTCTAAGGAGATAGAGGGAGCTAAAGCTGAAAGCTAAAGCTTACGGTGCTATCTCCTTCTAAGGAGATAGAGGAAGCTAAAGCTTACGGCGCTATCTCCTTCTAAGGAGATAGAGAGAGCTAAAGTTGGATGCTAAAGCTTACGGCGCTATCTCCTTCTAAGGAGATAGAGGGAGCTAAAGGTGGATACTAAAGCTTATGGCGCTATCTCCTTCTAAGGAGATAGATTTGGGTATGAGCCAGATTTGGGGAACTGCTAGGAAACTTTGATTGGAAGGCATGAGCCAGATTTGGGTACTTACACTTAGTCAATCTCGTTCTTTTAACAGATTCGACCCTTAGTCGATCTCGTTCTAACAGATTCGACTCTTAGTGAGTCTCGTTGTTCTAACAGGTTCAACTCTTAGTCAATCTCGTTCTAACAGATTCGAATCTTAGTCAATCTCGTTCTTCTAACATGTCCGACTCTTAGTCAATCTCGTTCTAACATATTTGACTCTTAGTCAATCTCGTTCCTCTAATAGGTCCGACTCTTAGTTGATCTCGTTCTAATAGATTCGATCCTTAGTCAATCTCGTTCTTCTAACAGGTCCGACTTTTAGTTGATCTCTTTCTAACAGATTCAACTCTTAGTCAATCTCGTTCCTCTAACAGGTCTGACTCTTAGTCGACCTCGT
The DNA here is from genome assembly GCA_022495995.1 of Adenophora triphylla var. japonica. Lineage (NCBI taxonomy): Eukaryota > Viridiplantae > Streptophyta > Magnoliopsida > Asterales > Campanulaceae > Adenophora > Adenophora triphylla. The sequence continues at coordinate 58,073 of JAFEMH010007725.1, forward strand.
TCTAACAGATTCGACTCTTAGTCAATCTCGTTCCTCTAACAGGTCCGACTCTTAGTCGATCTCGTTCTAACAGATTCGACTCTTAGTCAATCTCGTTCCTCTAACAGGTTCGACTCTTAGTCGACCTCGTTCTAACAGGTTCGACTCTTAGTCAATGTCGTTCCTCTAACAGGTCCGACTCTTAGTCAACCTCGTTCTAACATATTCGACTCTTAGTCAGTCTCGTTCCTCTAACAGGTCCAACTCTTAGTCAATCTCGTTCTAACAGATTCGACTCTTAGTCAATCTCGTTCTTAAAACTGGTCCGACCAATAACTTGCGTCAGTTTGGTTCATCATATCAATCTAGTTCGACAAATAAATACAAGCAAGGATCAAAACAAAGTGATTCAAAGTATAGTCAACTACGATTAAATAAATGAAGTCCCCCAAAAGCAGGCCCAGACTTGAGCAAATAAAAATATTACGAGTTAAGCTGCCTCCCAAACTTTGCCAAGACAGTGGTTACAAAGATAAGAAAAAATTGTTCCAAGTATTTGTTCGATTACATGAATGGATCAAAAGAAAAAGAGTCTGCTAGCTTGGTCATCATTAATTGGGTCTTGCTGCTCCTGCTCCTATTCTTGCTGTTGTTGCTGCTGAGCACTATATTCGGCTTCAGTAAAGATCTGGTCTTGGGTTATTTTATCATCTTCTTCCATATCGTCAGCTTCCTCGAGCTCTTGCAGAACGGTGTTAAAATTAACCTGCTTGATGGGAGGGGCGACCCACGGCTCTGCCCCCTCCTCCTTGTCATGATGAGCTATCACAATGAGATCATTATCGTTGTAGGGGACGAGGGGATGGCCAGCCAGAGCAGCCATATCATACTGCTCTTCAGAGGCCCACTTGGCCAGCTGCTCGATGGAGATATCAACAGAAGGGTCAACAATAGCTTGTCGGGACATGTGTTCTCGACCAACAGTATAGAAAATTTTTGCTCGACTCATTATAGCGTCATAGCACTCATCACTTTATTTAAAGGCCTCCATCGCGGCCTTTCCAGCATTCTCCACTGCTGCCTTCATCCTAGCTTGGGCCTCCTCCTCCTCCCACTTAACACGGGCTGCCCTATATTCGTCACTTTGTTTGAGACAGAAGGCATTGCGATCTTGGAGCATTTGGGTTATGGTCTTGAGCTCAATCTCTACCTTATCCTTCTCTGAGCGGACAACATCACTATCCTGTTTCTCCTTCTCAATTTCAGTTTTGGCAGCCTGAAGTTCAGCCAAGGCATTATCTTTCACGAGCTTGAGAACTTCATATGCTGAGTCCAGATCATTAAACTTCTCCCTCAACTCAGTTACCTCGTGGGACTTCCAAGCATATAGGGTCGTTTCTTGTTTCTCCCTTTCTATGGCGGCCCTCCAGCTGCTTTTAGCCTGCTCGACAAGAGTGAGAGGCTGCACAAACCAAAAGAGAAATGTCAGCTCGATAAGCGACCAAAGGTATCTAGCGACCAAGAAACTAGACAACCAAGCAGAAAAACAAGCGGAAAGGATCTAAGAGTTACCTCGTAGTGGGACAGGCCGGACCTGTCCGAAAACTCCTCTGGGGTGATCCCCCTTTCAACAAATCCAGCAAGCATGTCAACATCTACTGCCCTCCTCACTACGACCTGCCCATATCCTAAATTGGGATACTGGCAGCATAGACTGTCGACCCCACTGAGAGGAGGGACATCGCTCAATTTATCTACTTGAGATTGGACGAACTCCTGTCTCGTGACATTAGGAATTGGGGGAGGAAGATTACTCGAGGAGGCACCTTTACCCTTGTCAACCCTCGACCTCTTCTTGGTGAACAGTGGGAGAGAATCGTCATCTTCTTCATCTTGATCGAGATCAACAAAGTTTAGCAGATCAACCCTTGCTTGTTCTTGAAGGTAGAGCCGTCAAGTTGGGACGGTCCCTTCGGGACGTCCCGTCCTGCAATAGATTTGGGACGGGATGGGACGGAGTATTTTAGTCCCGTCCCGTTTCATCCCGTCCCGTCCCGTCTCATCCCGTTCCCGTCGCGGGATAACATGGTGCGGTCCCACCCATCCCGTTCCCGTCCCGCATATCTCAAGCCATATGATGATTTTTCAACAAATAAACATGGTCTTCTTTACCTTGAATATCAAATTTCTCTACCAAATTGCCATATGATAATAGCTTCACATGAATATTGCATGTAATTAGTTGAAAAGAGAGAATTATGATGCAGAAACAGTGCAATATGAATATGAAATTAGTTCTCAAAGTACGATAAGGTCTAATAAGCTGCACATACAAGCTGGACAGAAACAACCAAGCTGAAAGAACATCTTCGACATAAAATCATAAGATTGACTTAGGGAGGTAACTTACAAATTTAGAAACAAATAGCTCATATAATCCCTCCAAATGCATGAGTTTTACAGGAACCTGACTACCTAAGTGATCTGCCTCAAATCTGCGGGTAAACACTGTTCCCATATTCTGGATACCGATGTAAGCTTTACGAGAAGGATCGTGGACTGGAACAAATGCCGGCCATAAGCTGCAATGTTCAAGTATCCATCGTATCAGGTTAGTGATTGCTTATATTTATTTTCTTCATTGTTTAGGACGAGGATATTGATTTTGGTGCCTAGTCAACGGGTCCCACATGGTCCCGCGGGATCCCGCGTCCCGCAAATGGGACGGGATGGGACGAAGTATTTTAGTCCCGTCCCATTTTGTCCCATCCCGTCTCATCCCGTTCCCATCGTGGGACAACATAATTTCGTCCCGTCCCGTCCCGTCCCGTATTCCCATATTGACGGCTCTACTTGAAGGGGGCTGGAGCCCGACGCTCGTTCAGTAGACAGGTCGACCTCCTCCTCAGTAGGTATCGACTGAACTTCAGTTGTAGTGTCAATTGGTTCGACGGGACCTGAACCATCGACTGGGACCATTCCTACCCCAACCTTGGAAAGCAGAGCATTCCTATCCGTCGCCTCTTTTTCACGACTGGCTCGGGCATTAGCGACCCCGTGAGCCTTCTTGGTCTTCTTCTTCTCAACCAGATCCATCATGCGATTCATATTGGCCTCCTGTTGAGGGGTAATAACTGCACAATTAAAAATAAAAGGGCAGTCAGTATACAAATGTACAGGCAAGAAAGTGGACGAATAAAAAGAAAGCGAGTAAATACTTAACCGTCATAATGGTCAAGCTTCCTGCAATGATCAGGAGTCTTCCTGTAGTAATGACACTGTGACTCAAACCTATTTTTCTCATGAATAACCCAGTCAGGGTAGCTAAAGCTACGAACTATGGGGACCAAGGGAACTAACTGTCCATTCCCCCCGAGCATCATCCCAGCTTGGATGAAATAATCTTTATTCGACCCCAGTGTCGACCAATTGATGGTACTCCTGCGAGCTACCAGAGCCAACCTTTTATATAAGGCATCATTCCAGTCAGGGACCCAGTATTCATCCTCCTTTATTATTCTCATTTTCACATTGGGTAATGGGAACTCCCAGCCATTTCGGCTCTCAACCAAGATCATGTGTGTGTTCCATCCAACTACCTTTTCGGGTAAATTGATGAATAATTTGGGAGCTTTAGCTCGAGCTGGGGTACTGATTCCTAGAGACTTTTTGTCTGTCACAATCTTAAAAAATCTCCTAAAAACGTTCATACACGGCTCATACCCAACGAACCTGCATACCATGGCAAAGCAAACCAAGACCCTAACAGTAATTGCTTCTAACTGCATGGGAACGGCTTCCATACACTCCAAGAACTCACAAATGAAGGGATCAAGAGGAAGGTGTAGCCCGACCTCGAATTGGCCGTAGTAAAAGGCCACTTTGGATGGATTTAGGGCCTAATATGCCCACTCTTTAGCTTTCCTCTCCTTATTAGTGAAGTGAGTGAGGCGGAAATCGTCCCTACTAATCTCAAAGAAATTATAGAGAATATCGATCCTCGACTGTGAATTTTTCTTCCCCCAAGCTGGCTTGGGAGCTACATATCCTCTTTCATTTCGACCTGGAACAACTGTCGAGCAGAAATCATCCACAATTCTGCTAGAGGAAGAGCTCGTGGAAGCCGAGGTCGACATATCTGTAGAACAGGAAGAAACAGGGGAATCAGTCCTAATTACAGACTCAAGCGATCTACCTATGGGCGACCTAGATTCCCCTGGAAACCCTTTTCTATTTCTAAGGAATGACGGTTTATTAGACCCCCTAACATAGAACAGGACTTGGTGGTCCAGCAGCTCATGGAAGAGATGAAAGTAAACAATTCTTTGGTCTTCTACCTCCAAATCGCCCTGGTTTTCTCCTACAAGAATGTCTAGTTCGCTAAAGCTTAAACCCCACCGGGTCAAGATGGAAACACACTCCTCCCTGGTCATCTCCTTCCAAACCCCACCTAGGTGCTTATATACCCTACGATTGACAGTACAGTACCGATACCAAGCCCCTGGTTCACAACTGAAGGTCCTAGCCATGGCAAAATTGAAAGGGAAATCGAAAATTAAACCTAAAAGCGAAGGAATAGAGGGGTACCTTGTTTAACTCGAAAAAGAGGGGTTTTCGATGGTAAATCGAAGGCTTGACTGCGCTGGAGATTTCGGTTGCTTTGATGTTGTTCTTGCTGGGTATATTCAAGAGCTGAGAGTGGTAAAAGTTCGAAAATGAAAAGGATTTTCCTTTTATATCTTTCCTAAATTGAATTGGAGAAGTTTGGGGTTTCAAACGGTCCACTCCCAATTAATGCCACAGACGGTTCCCAATGCGGTTGTCCAAACGTCAAACGGAGTAATCATTACGGGATTACGGCGCTTCAACAGATCTGGCCATCAAATCTATCTATGGTCGAGATTGAGCCACATCATTATGGTCGAACAAATAGCAGTTCGAGCATCTAGCTATGATCTCCCTAAATCTTCATCAAATTTCTTATATAACTTCCTGGTCGACAAAGTCAATACAGAAAGTTGGGGGCCACTGAACGGAATAAAAGTGACGGGCTAGGCCCAACATACAAAGCCCAGTTATTTTTCAAACTCTATTGCCACCACATCCTTAGTGGGTCGGCCAAATTATTACAAGGCCCAAGGCCCAGCAGCAAAGATCAGTCGACCTAGCTCATTGTCCGACCTCCTTGGTCCCGACCTAGCTTTGTTCGACATACGATCCATATGTTATACGGGTATTATCCAGCTATCTCATTCAGTCAGGTCAACCTGGACCCATGTAGGCGACCTCGACCTACAAGGCGTACGTCGACCTATAGAGTCATAACCCGCCTATAACTCTTTCCATAACAGAATTCCTACAAATCAGGAGTTATTTATATACACGATTGCTTTCACGATCTAGTCCACGATTATAGGGATTTCATACAATCCTGCTACAATTATATCTCTTATCAAAGCCTATAAATACCTCACAACATCAACGGTTTAGAGGTAATTGCTGGACGTAGGCTGATTAACACGTTTCTTGCGGTATCAAATACTATTTCATTTTAAATTGCTACTTAAAAAATTATCTACTTATAAAAAGATAGAAACTTATAACATTACACAAAAATAAAAAAAGAATATAAAAAAAAATAAGAGTTATATATAAATAATACTCCTTCCGTCAAAAAATTGAATGGTCAATTTAAAAAAAAAAATCTCTTAAAAGAGCAAAAAAAAAATTTAACATTTATTTTGGGACATAGCATAGGTAGTATCATTTTTTAAAATTGAACGGTATAAACCTAATTACGACCATAGGCTATAAGCCGGGCAAGGTACAAGGTATTGGGCCCAAAAAGTAATTCATGAAAGTCTCAAATACGACATAGGGAGTGTGGGCTTCCCTACCTATGCTCGTCATGCATACTCGTCATTTCCCACTATTCCAACCTATACATATCACATCGAATAAAATGACTAAGGCACAAAATTCACAGAGCCCGACCAAGTGCCTCATCGGTCAACATCAAGACAAGGAAATGAGCATCCCTATCCTTGCTCACCTCTTACTCTGTATTTACACATGTCGACCAACATAATATGCCGAGTAGCATACCTCCTAGGCATACGTTTTACACAATTCTAGCACGTTTTACAAGCCATAATTCACACAATTCTAGCACGTTTTACACACGCATTCTCTTGACCCTAAACTTTTGTCAACTGATTTGCTCTCTATATCACACAAATACTTACTCTCACGTCGGAGGGCCTTCGCCGGTGAAGCCCCGGATTAGTTTACGTGTTTGTTCATCTTTTTTAGGCTATTCAAACATACAGGATACAATCTACCGCTGAATTTGGACTGATTCGAACGTTTTTGGCATCATAAAAAATATTATAATAAATAAATATATAATTTATGTGGGTTTGTAATAAATGAACGAATCTATTGTAACCCTAAATTTATTAATTTTAAAATAATTTAAGGTCGGCTAAAATAAATCATCATATGTATTGTAAATTTGTCAATAAAGAGAGGTGTGAAAAAAATATGAAAGCTAAGAAGGGAATTTGAAGGAGAAATAGGTGGAAAGATCTTGTAATATAAAGTTATAATGAAATTTTATGTCTTTAAAATATGTTAAATGTTTTTTAGGAGATGAATATGAATCAACATGGATTAATATAAAATTTAGTATAAAATTTTATTTCAAATAGTTAATTTAGATGATTTAATGTTTTTTTTAGACACAAGTGAAAATTTAGAAAAAAATGTATTTTTCCCGGTGATTAGAAAAAAAGGTGTTTTTAAATGTACGATAACATTTTTGTAAATAAGTAAAACTTCATGTGTGATGGTTCATAGCCAACAAACCTTATGGATATCAAGCTCAAAGGGTTCTAATAACAATATTAAAGCCTTCTAAATATAAATTAGCAAGCATATTTGAAAAAGGTCATGACCAACAAACCTTCTATGTAAAAGATTTTTGGATATCCAAAACCTTTTATATTGATATTCAGAACCTTTGACATTGATATTCAGAACCTTTGAAACTAATATCCAGATAGATTTATAAATAAGTGAAACTTCGTGTGTGTTGCGTACATGACCAACAAATCTTCTAGATATCAATGTCAAATGTTTCTGGATATTCAGAACCTTTGATATTGATATCTAGAACCTTTAAAACTGATATTTAGAAGGTTTGATGAAGGAAATATGGAAGTGTTAAAAGATGGCTAGTTATAGTGTTTGAGATTACTAGATGTGGTATTACAGACGTCCAGTTCGTGTGCTGAAGAATGCCTGAGGGTGTTGCAAAGTTCCGATTTATTTACAAGTATGATGTGAAAAAGAAAAATATAATGACAAATTTCACTGCTGCTCTTCCATTGGCATCTCTTCCTCATCCAAACTACGATGTGCGAGTCTATAATACAAAACACCCATTAATTGAATTAGTGCTTGGATGAAAAAAAAATAGTTCTTTCAAATTTTTCTCTCTCTAAATAGCAGCAAGGACTTTGGTGTTGATAGAAGGAGATCTAGCTAGTATTTTCCACAGATATGAGATTGGATAGAAATAGAGGGCCGCCGGGGTAATGGGAAAGCGGGTGTGAATCTTTAATCCTCTCTCCAACATTTGATGTGTCAACATCGAAGTAGGGCTAGTATGCAGCAATTGTGAATGCCCGAAACCAACCACTTTGTTGTGGTTCATCAGAATCAGATACCGGCTTTGAGAACGTATCTACACATACACATACAAGTAGAATTGTGAGGGAGCTTAATCTTTAGAGAAATATATCATGAAATATCAGGAAAACAGGGACGGGAAAGGGTGTTAAACATAAGGATTCTCCAGCAAATAATCCTCCAAGGAATCCGCCTCCTCCAGTAAAGAATCCGACAGTTACATGATCTTCAGCCATTACCTTTTGTAAATATTTCAGTTATCAATTTTGTATATCTTTTATTTACATTCAAATCATTTTGTATAGTCTAGGAATTAATGTAAATCCCATAGATCTCTCTCAGAAATCTGTATAAATACTTTACAATATCAATAGAAAAATTCATCTTTTGCAATTCTTTCATGGTATCAAAGCCTTATTGATCTAAACCCCCCTCACCATTTTCGGCTACACCATCACCATGGCTGAATCCAACAGCAACACCTCTGTTCTTCCCAACTCTTCTGATCCAAATAACCCTCTTATTTTTGTCAACCTTGCTCATTGCAAAACCCTAACACCTCTTACCTATCTTGCTTGGGCTTCCCAACTCACCTCCATCCTTTTTGGATTAGACCTTCTCAAATATGTTGATGGTACTATTGGTCCCAAAGTTGGCAACAAGGGTGAAAATACAGCTAGAGGGGGGGGTGAATAGCTGTTCAAATTTTTCGCCCTCGTTTAAAAACTAAACCTCTTGCTTACAAAATCCTCTTGCAGTTAATAATAGACTGCAAGTGATGATGTAAAATGCACAGCGGAATAATAGAGTGTAAAGCGGTTTTGAGAGGCGGTTTGTAAAATGCGGTTTTGGTGGTGCGGTTTTGTTGAGAGCAGTTTTACAAACACGTGTATTTTGACTATGTTAACTCCAAACACTATTTCACAATAATGGATAGCTAAATAAAGATCAAACAGAGACAAAGATAAATAATTAGCAAGCACAAGAAATATAAATGCAGAAAGTAAGAACACTCTATTTGGAGTGGTTCAATCGATAAACGATCTACGTCCACTACCAAGATGGTTAGTCTTGGATTTCTAAGAGAGATTTTATATTAAGTATTGAGAGATTACAAAGTACAATAAAATCTTTGCTATGAAGAACAAATCCAAAACTATAATCAGTGTATCTCAAGTGTTTAATCTATGTGATTAGAACAAGTGAGGTGAGTGTGTGAGAACAAGATCAAGGCTCTTTAGATCTGTGAGATGTAGAGCACAATGATTCTTGATTGTGTTAAGGCTTGATTTCTGGGCTAGGGAATATTTCTTGAAGAAAGAAGATGAAGATTCAAAGGATTGAATAATTTCTGGGCATAGCTTCAGCTTCTATGAACACAGCACTTTCAAATTCTCAAGCAATCTTCAAATGGTGAAGATTAGGGGTATTTATACCCAAGCATCAAGAAACTAGCCGTTGGATACAAACTGTTGTAAGGACAAGACTTGATGCAATCCTATTGGTCCACAAAGAACCACTTTTGTCCTTTGATACACCGCCGCAGATAAAGCCGATCGTGCTCCACCGCAGCAATGAGGTTAGGACACCTGTCACCTTTTCAAGATCCTTGCAGATCTTTTCTGACATAGAATCACGTGACAAGATATGGTGGTTGACTTTTGATATTGCTGACGTGGATTCCAACGGATAAAAAGTTGTTCACTTCAAGTAGCCAATCATTGGATGCGGTTGGTGAGACGCGGTTAGGAATGTGCGGTTTGCTACACCATGAGGTTGCTTAGATGCGGTTGCTCATGAACTACAAGGATGAGGTTCAGGGGCGGTTGCATGCGGTTGGTTCAAATAGGCAGATTCAAGGTGGAACTACACTTGCGGTTACATGTGCGGTTCATAAGGGCGGTTTTGAATACTGCTGGAACTGCAACCTTGCTTCCAATGAATCTTGTGCCAGTCTTCAAGCCTAAGATTAACCTATTCTATAAAATGGACTTAGCTAAAAAATTGAAGTCTAAGCTTCATTACATAGGGTCCTAAAGTCCTTAAAATAGATAGGAGGTTATGGTATCAATCAAATCTAATACAAAATAGGAGGGTTAAAACATGCATACCCAACAATCTCCCCCTATTTGATTGATGCCATTACCTACTATAACAAAAGCAAACATTGTACTTGGTAAGAACATGTCCATAAGAATTAACATGGTAATTCATTTCCCAAGTCAATGCACACACTTAGCTTAAGCTATAGATTTCTATACTTTCTAAAAGATAAAAACTTACAATATGGAAAGTTATAGAAATGCATTCAGTGCACTTAAAAATTGTGAGTTTAAGTTCAAAGTGCGGTTTAAACTGAATGTTTAAACATCAATTCAAAATAGTGATTTTAAGTTAGAAAATATTTGAATGAGGTTATAAACTATAAGAGGTTTCATTGTTCTACAAACAAGCAGTTTGATATGAACAAGGTTTTGGAACCAATGATGCATTTTTCATTACTACCAATGCGGTTACACTTACAATGGTAGAGAAGCAAAATACAAAGGTTTCAAAAACAAAAGAAAGTTGGACAAAAATTACATGGAGTGCGGTCCAACAAAAACAAAAAGAGTTCAGCAAAAAGAAGATAAAGGAATTACAAAAGAGAAGTCCTAATGCTGACGCGGTCGGTGATGAGGCGGTTGATGTTGATGACGCGGTTGCTCTCTCGGTTGATTCACTTCCTGGTTGGGCAACTACGGTCCTGAAGAAGGTCTGAAGGCTGAGCTTTCACCTCTGATATTTCTTCTGAGGGCTCTAAGGTCTTCAACCTGTTTGGCAAGGGTAGTCTCAACAGTTCGAAGTGCGGTTACAGATTCAGCAGCAGCGGTTCCAACAGCATCAACTGATCTGGAGTTGGCATCAACACTGTCTTTGATTTGAGTAGAAAAAGCTTCGAAACTGGCCTTCAAAGAGTTGAAAAAGGTGAAGATTTCATCTTGAATGGTCACTGTTTGAGTAGATAAAGTATCTTTCAATGGATCCAAATCAACAGCTACATTTCGTGTTTGATTTCGGCTCCTTTATAGAATTGTCCAAGAGGTTAAAACTGCCTTGAGGTTTTCAAATCAAAGAGATATCTCCATCAAAGGTGGTTACTTGCTCTTTGATATCTGTCTCCCACTATGTTGAGATCAACATTTATTCTGTCTTTAAGGGAGTCCGGGGTGAAAATTTTGAGCCAGTTATCCAACGCGGTTTGGATAAAGGCGGCCGAGGTGGATGCTTCTTTGCTGCGGTTGAGGATGGGAATCTTCAAGAGTTTTCATGAAAGACACCAGAGCAGCATTGGTTGAAGAAACAAACTCATCAGATAGCCTGGAGAGCATCTCTTGGAGTTGAGTCTTTGAAACCGCATCACCCATGGCTTTGAGCACTCCAGTAGCTAGATCTTCTTTAAAGGCTTGGAAGCATTCAAGAATGGCTGCGGTTTTGACGGCTTCATGGACACTCTCTCCCCTTAATGGCATCAATCAATTGGGATTTCATGATGGCCATTTCAGCGGTTTGAGCATCAACCTTGGCATGTAGAGAGCGGTTGGAGGCTTCCGTGTTGGCATTGGATGCGGTTAAGGCCATGTTGGATTCTGGCTTTTAGCATGTGGCCTTGGTTTACAATCAACTGTGATTGAATCCGGTTGAAGGGTGGAAAGAATTTGAAGGTAGTCGAGGGAGCGTTTGGGATGGATGGAATTTGGGTAATTGAGGGAGGCGGTTGAGATTGGGTTGGAGGTGCGGTTTGGGATAAGGGGTTTAGGAGTGTTGTGAAAAGACAAGTGGCCGGGACAAGAAGGGTGAAGTGGTTAGAGGAGGAATAGGTTGAGTTTGGGTTAAAGGAATGGAAGCGGTTGGAATTGGGATGGAAGGAATGGGTGCGGTTGAGATAGGTGCGGTTGAGGGTGGAATGTTGGTGGTTGGAATCCCAGAAGTTATGGGGTTAGAATCAGAGGAGGAACTTGTATGGGCGGTATGGACAGAACAGGGAGGGGTTCTTTGTTTGGATGGTGAGGTTTGAGGAGGTGGAGTAGGAAGGCGGTCGGAGTAGGGGATTTTGAGGTGGGGAATTTGCAGGAGGAGGAGGAATATTGACGCGGTTTGGGGATGGTGTTTTCTCGCGGTTAAGGTTTGAAATGGAGACGGTTTGAGGGTATGATGAGAATAAGGATTTGAATGAACGCGGTTTGAAGGTTGAGGGGAATTTGATTGGTTGGAATGTTGAGGTGAGGAGTTGGTGATTCGGATTGATAGGAGGAAGAATGAGATTTAGAAGGGATTTGGATGGAGTATGGGAAGTGGAATGGGAAGAAGAGTTAGATGAAGATGGAGAAGGTGAAGGCTGATTGCGAACTCGTTGAAGAAACCGCTTGGGGCCTTTGGTTGGGGTCTTTTTCTGAGCAATCTGCTTAACCCTTTCGGGTTTCTCCCCTGAGCGGTTGCAGCTCTTTGCGGTTGAGGAGGAGAGAACGGTTTAGGTGATAGGGTTTTTGGGCCGGTGAGGAGGAATGATGGGAGCGGTTTGGAGAGTGAGGTGGTGTTGGAATAAGTGTTTGGGTTTGGGGCGGTTTTGAAGGAGGCGGTTGGGGAATTGGATCCTTGGACTTTCCTTTGTTAGCTTCCCTCTCAGCCCTTTCTCTTTCCAATCTCTCAAACTCAGCTTTGTAAAAGATTGTCAGCTCCTCATCACTCATTTGGGCCAGATCAATCTGAGTCTGCTTGGCCTTCTTAGCCCTGGCCATCAGTGGAGGAATAGAGTTATCTTCTTCCTCTTCTTCATCCTCATCAATGAGGGTCATCTTTTCTTTCTTTTTCTCTTTCCTTGGCTTTTTCCCGGCTTGGGCCTCGCATCGCCTGAGCCACGCGGTTTAGCGGGCGCGGCTGAGGCCGATTTAGGGAGCGGTTTGGAAGGACTTTTCTTTTCCTCGAGGCTTTCTTCATAGCCTTCCCAAGCGCGGTTGAAGCAAAGGGCTGGATTCATATCTACAAACATCTCCTTATTTTGAGAAGTATCAAGATCATAAATGGCTTTATAATCAATATTGCCAAAGGATCTTCTCAAGGAGTGCATAGCTTTTAGGCCAAAGAATTCTTCATCACCCCAATCAACACGGTATTCGTGGTTGGCAATCCTAAGCTCCTCCAAATGCCGAAAGTTTGCAAATATTGCGGTTAGCATTCTTCCAAAAGGTCTCCATCCGATCTTCCTCATTCTTGACCTTTTGTTGATACGAATCAATGCCGCCGGCTAGTTCTCTCATCGAATTTTGGGCCAATGGAGCTTCATCTCGTTGTAGACGGCACAAAGCAGTATTGCCATTGAGAAGAGGTGAAGTTGTTGTGGTTTCCTGTTTTGCCACACACAGACTTTCCTACGAGATAGCACAGGTGGCTCATGATTTCACCAAAATCTCTCCTTGGCGTAGTTTTGTAAAGTCTAGAGAGAGAGGACAGCCTTCCTGTTAGAGTTGAACAGGTAGCATCTTGAACCTCTTGAGAAACTTCAACAGGGGCACCAGATACTTGAAAACCGAAGGTGTTTCTGATGTCCATATAGTCTATGGAGACTCTAAGTCCTTCAACAATTCCCACCAAACTTGGAATCGTGGATCCATCAGTAAGCTCAGTTTCTCCCTTCTCAGCGGTTTCATAGAACTGGTCAATGAAGACAGGAATGGTATATTTCTGCTTCTTGTTGAATAGGGAAGGATTCCGTAAACTTGCATCTTTCTCATCATCTCCCTTCCCAGAGCATCGACCGCATCTCAGGTTCATTTATTTCCCAACCTGGTAGGAAATACTTGATATTCTACAAAGAAAACATACAAGTTAGAATTTTTAAGAAAAATCACAATTCTCAAGCGGTTGGTGCACACATGCGGTTGGCAATAGTGCGATTTTGGAAATAAAAAGTTCCAACCACAATGAAACTGTAAAGACAGGAAGGAAACAAATAAGAGAAATACAAAAGTAAATACTTAGTACGTGGCATTGTAATCCAAAATTATCCCACACTGCAAGCAGTTGTATAGGGGAAAGTTATGGTGTCCAAATTTATATACTTAGCAAGACTTAAGTAATTTCCTAGCATGCGGTTTGAAAATATATATGCGGTTTTCAGCATGCGGTTTTTAATAGGAAATGTGCGGTTCAGTGATGCGGTTTTGAAACAAGAAATTTTCAACTATAAGTGCGGTTTCAAAACATATGTCAGGCGGTTTTAAGGCATGCGGTTCAAACATGCAAATCAACAATTAAAATTTTCAGAAATTTTCTAAGTATGGAAAACAAGATTTGAAACTTAGGTTAATCCAAAACATAAGGAAAATCTGAAAATGAAGATGAACAGTCATATGAATGCATGAAGAACACGAAGAACACCAAGAACAAGGATTTTGAAAAATGTTAACCAAAATGAACAAATAACATGTCAAAGTGATCACATTGAGCAGTAGATTAATAATATAAAAATAAAAACATCTACTTTGCTCAAAATCACCCAGAAACTGGAAAAATAAAAAAATGGGTTTCGAACCTAAGAAACTTTAAAATTCAAAATCAGTGTTCAAGATGTTGATTGATCATAAAACAAAGTTTAGAAACTTAATCTATGCATGATTCCGAACAAAACCTAACGAATATCAAGCAAAATGATCAAGATTTGAAGCAAATATGAACAAAAGTCAGTTATGGGTGTTCGAAGCTTCATGGTGTTCATCAATGGCAGAAACAGTTCAATAGCATGTATTATTTGCAGAAGATTAAAGAGAGTTTGAGTTCAAGAAGTCATACCATGTCATCAATGGGTTGTTTGGGAGCCATTGAAGAAGAAAACTTAAAGTTTATGAAGTTTTTGAAGAATGAGATTGGTGAACTCTGACAGATAGTACGATGACAGAGAGAGAAGACAGTAAAAGTTTGAAAAGGTGTATTGTGTCTTCTATATATAGAAAAGGATTAGGGTTTGGCAGTTGAAAGGACACATTGGTTCACCAACTCAGTGAATCATTGCAAATATATCACCCTTTCATCTTCTCACATCAACCAATGACGGCTGACATGAAGGCCATTTAATGCTAATGTTCCCTTTGCATTAAATGCTCTCAAAATTTAAATTTTCGTGGGAAAACATTTGCAAATAAACCCTTAAAGAAAAATAAGGACTGAAAAATAAATAAAAGAATTTGGACAAGCTTTTTTTTTTTTTTTTTTTTAAATAAGAAAAGATTGAAAATACTCCAAGTTGAAAACGCGGTTGAGATCAGCGGTTGAACTGCGGCATGCGGTTTTAAGTGAAGCGGTTAGGCTGCGGTGCGGTTGGACATACTTGGAGTTTGATGCACGCGGTTTCAACATGGTCTTGAAACTATACTCAACACCCAAGTTAGCTAATAACAGTATGGAATTTATTTAAGTTCAAGCATACCCATTTCTCCTCTAAGGAAGGAAAACCTCTTGGAGTCAAGAGTCTTTGTGAGGATATCGGCAATCTGGTTGTCTGTCCTCACGTACTCTAAATGGATATTCCTCTTCTCTACATGGTCTTTGAGGAAATGATACTTGATATCAATATGCTTGGTCTTGGAATGCATGATGTGGGTTGTTGGAGGCGAAATTGTTGAAGTGTTGTCACACATGATGGGGCAATTCCTTCATGGATTCCATAGTCTACCAAGCTGCTGCTTCATCCAAAGGATTTGACAAGAACAACTACCGGCAGCAATATACTCACCTCTGTCGTTGACATCGAAGCTTGCTTCTTCTGGCCCAAGCAACTAGTCTATTCCCGAGGAAGTGACAAGTACCACTAGTGCTTTTCCTGTCAATAGTACAAGCCGCATGTCTGCATCGAATAACTTACAAGATCGAAGTTCGAATCTTTTGAATACCAAAGTCCAAGGTTAGTTGTTCCAGATAAATAGCGGATTATACGCTTGGCCACAATAAGATGTGCTTCTCTAGGATCCGCTGATAGCGAGCACATACACGTGCATACTAAACATGATATCCGGCCTACTAGCGTTAAGTAAAGCAATGAGCCGATCATACCTCGATATAAAGTTTGATCAACCTTCTTACCTTTCAGATCCTTATCTAAGCTTATTGCCCGAGGTGGCCATAGGAGTATCATATGCTTTAGCATTTTCTAATCCAAACTTCTTTATTAGCTCCTTGGTGTACTTGGCTTGGCTGATGAAGATACCTTCTTCGCATTGCTTGATTTGAAGCCCGAGGAAGAAAGTTAATTCTCCCATCATGCTCATCTCAAACTTGCTTTTCATTAGCTTCTCGAAACGCTTACAAAGCAACTCATTAGTAGAACCAAAAATAATATCATCGACATATATTTGAACAAGTAAAGTATGCTCATTATATTTGGCAATAAAAAGAGTTGTATCAATTTTACCACGTTTAAATCCTTTTTCTAGTAAAAATTTAGAAAGAGTCTCATACCATGCCCTTGGAGCTTGCTTAAGTCCATACAAAGCTTTTTGGAGTTTGTAGACATGATTGGGAAATTTGGAGTCTTCAAATCCAGGAGGTTGGGCAACAAAAACGGTCTCTTGCGATTCGTTTTGAGGAAAGCACTCTTCACGTCCATTTGATATAACTTGAAACGCTTGAAAGAGGCGTAGGCTAAGAAAATCCTAATAGCTTCCAATCTTGCAACTGGAGCAAAGGTTTCATCATAATCGATTCCTTCTTCTTGCCTATATCCTTGTGCAACCAACCTTGCTTTATTCCTAGTGATGCTTCCATTCTCATCTATCTTATTCCTAAATACCCACTTAGTTCCTATCACTCCTTGATCCTGAGGTCTAGGCACCAAAGTCCAGACCTTGCATCTTTCAAACTGGTTGAGTTCTTCTTGCATAGCAACAACAACCAACTTGGAATCTTGGAGTGCTTCATCAATCTTCTTGGGTTCAACTTGAGATAAAAGAAGTATGCTCGTCATAATTTGATCTCCTTGTTTGAACACCTAAAAACAAGATCACCAATCACATTAGTGAGGGTGGCTAGCGACTTCACGAACCTCCTGGGGTAAGTCCCATTGGGACCGAGGTTTCTTGTCAAGATCTTCAATTGGAACATCGTTAGATCCTTGGCAAATAAGTCATGGAAGGTAAGTTGACGAAGAGGTTCTATAAGCTGGATAGAATTCTCAACTTCATCTTCCCTTGCAGATGCATCCGAGAGGGTTCTTCAGTGCGGTTTCAAAATTGCGGTTTTGGGAATTTCGGTTGAGGGTGCTTTGGATTTTGCGGTTGAGGTTCAAAGGGTGCGGTTTGAGATCTCACCTGGTTCTATTATGCTCAACAAAATCATCAAGAACATTTGGAGCCAAATGTGGCTCAAGGAGAGAATGCTCATCAAAAGTAACATGGACAGATTTCTTCTTACTATTTTTAAACTAGTTTTATTGAAAAACACGAAAAGCTTTAGAATCGTTTTGGAAGGATACCCAACAAAAAATACCTTCGTCTGGCCTTGGCTCCGAATTCTACTCTCTATTTTCTCTTCCGTTGTAGAGGACAAAACATTCTTTATAATGTTTCAATGATTTTGAAGAATGCACATGTTGGGGGTTCTTCCTCGCCAAAGCTCATAGGTGAGTCTTGTTATAGGGTTTTGTTTGATGAGGGAGCTGGTTTCGGGAGTGAAGACATGCGGTATCGGGATTGCTTTCCACCAAAAATACCAGAGGTAGCTTCTGCCGCATATCATCGTCTTTCCAAAATTTCAATCAACGCTCCTATTCTTCCTTCTTTTCTTCACAACCCCATTCTTTGTTGTGGAACACCACCGTGTGGAAAAATTGTGATCAATCCCATGGTCATCACAATACTGAGCAACACCGGCTGTTCTTGAAATTCTCTGTTCCATTATCTCGATCGAACACTAACGATGTCGTCTTCTTTTCTGGAGCTCGGAGCCGTCTAAAAAGTGCTAAGTGAGAATCTCATAGCAATCATCTTTGGAAATCATCATCTCTACCCACGTATATCTTGAATAATCATCCACCACCACTAAGGTATATCTATTTCCTCCAATGCCGGGCAGTGTTACGGTCCAAACAAATTCTATGTGGAAGCAGTGTAAGCATTTTTTGAAAGTCGATGGAGCGGCTTCTTTATTCGGTAAAGACGCACGCAGATCGCTTACCAAGCCGGGGCATGCACCGCATTTCTCCTGGGATGGTGGTCAGCCTACTTTGTGTAAACCACGAATGAGGTTTTCCCTACCAATCTTTGCAAGATACTGAAGTTCAAGTGGCTTTTAACCTCAGTACATGTAGCCAACTATTTTCGTCACATTCTTAGCTACAAAACAGATTAGTAATACTACATGTAGAATTTAGATCAATAATGTAAATATTACTCTTACGAATCCCCTGGTGGAGTAGGGTGACGCCGGAAATGCTATCTTTGATAAAGCAATTTGATGACGTGAAGTTGCAAAGCATTCCTAGTTGTCGCAAAATTGAGAAATTGAAAGCGAGGTTGCTGCTTGAGTCCATCGACAAGTGAAACCTTCTCAATGGTTAGGTTTCCTCTCCTTATCACACCATAGTCCAATGAGTCTTGCCTTTGTTGTTGTCACCAAAGGCCATACGTATGGACCACTCGCTTTCTCAACAACATCTTCAAGTAATGATCTATCTCCAAATATATGTCTTGAGCAAAACACCGTCAAGATACCATTCATTATCCTCGAGTGACTCAGCCATGAAGCAGCAGGGACCCGAAATTTTAAACATTAAGAACGAGGTCCCCCTTTATTTCTTGGGTCCCCGAAGTTGGGGCAACCCTTACAACCCACACCTCGCTTCGATGCAAGGAGTGTTTGCTCTTCCCGGCATTCTGTGAACCGCAAAAGGCATTTCTCATATACCTCTTACACCTAAAAACCATCACACACACTTTAACATTTATAAAAGCTACAAGCATCATGAGGTTTTACTAACTTCCTTAATCTTCTTAGGAGTTCCATGCGGCCTGGGGACAAGGAAGCGGTTTGAGGAGGTGCGCTCCGGCCAACATTCCACTCGATACAAAGTGGAGCGGTGCTTTGGTTTGACCCACGCATTTTCTGGGAACGCTATTCTTGCCTTTGGGCTGAGGAGCGGTCGAAGAAGAAACGCTTGGCCGTACCTAGAGTTATGCAGAACCGCCCTTTTCCACCGTAAGTGGTCGTGAGCAGGATTCTACCAATTCCATAAGCCCATTTCTCTTCAAAGTGCTTCCATTTAATTCTTAGGTTTTGTAACACGGAATTCTTCCCATATTGCCGTTTCCCTTTAGTGGTAGACATAATTTACTTGTTCTTTGCTTTACTCCTTTCCCTTAAAAGCACTGCTTCTCTCCTCGGGAATTTCTTTAGTCGGGCTCTAGAAATTCCTCATCCTCTTTTCATACTCGAGGATGCACACTTCTCCTCTTCCTCGTATCCAAACCTTCTAGACCATCCTTAGTTCCGTGAGGGAACTTCGAAGTCCAAGATTTTATCCTTCGCGGATTGAGACTTCGAGCCACCGAATCAATAATCTTTTCGGGCGATCAGTCGATTCGGGTTACCAAGTCATCATTCCCGAGTTGGAAGGGCAAAGCAATCCTTAGTTTCAAGGATGCGGTTTTGGCTGATCGCCAGCAGGAGTCATCTCGTCTTTCGATTTGGTCCTTAAGATTAGAAATTTCAGTAACCTCATCACAGCTTTTCTCCGTCTCTGTACGCATTAAGTTCATCATGAGCTAAGCTTTTAAGGCTTTCTTAAGTGATTTGAGAATTGATGGATCACCATTTCAGCCTTCCTTGAACATCTTTTCATGTCTCCATGGAGAAACCTCTCTTCCACCACCTTTTTCAAAATTTTCTTTGGAATAGCTTTTGAAGGTGGGAGCAGCTTTAGATGAGAAAATGGGACGTGAATACGAACAATCTTCCCTATCTTAACGCTTAGGAGTAAGTTTAATATCATCATCCAATTTATAATTTGGAAGTTTTCCTGCAAAAACTCTCCTTTTCTTCCATATCAGTGCAACTCAAATGATTCGCATCTCGAGTCATCGAAGTTCGCACTATTAAGTGCAGGTTAACTCTCTTCTGCCTTTCACCGTCACTTCCATCCTCGTAACCGCTTTCAATCCAAGTTGCTAAGTCTCCTTGAATCTCTCTTCCTCCTCAAAGCAACCATTCCCTTACGATGAGAAAATTTCGAAGGAAAAGTTTTCTTTTTCATGTATTCCATATTTAGGTCATGGACACTGTCGGGGATGCAAAAAGTGGCCGTGTTTCTGCGCTTGTAGCAAAACCAAGTCACTCTTCTTCTTTGTATCTCGCTGTTCTCTAGAAAATGTCAGCAGGAGGTTTGCCTTTTGAAAATGATTTTTCAGTGAGAGGTTTTGAAGATTTTCTAAATTGTTGGAATCTTTTCACAAACATGGCCAAATCATCATCATCCATCTCGATGAGTGATGAGGTCAAGGATATGGAAGGATTCAGCGGTTTGGATTCGATGTGGATTGGTTTTTCTCTCATGTTCCACTACGTATACGAAAGCGCATTTGGTTTTACCTTCTATCTCTTCAATATGATTTAATTCTAAGTTCATAAACTCTAAGATTTAAGCATACAAGTTACTTAATCGGCACCAAGTACCCAATACTTTGGAGTCTTCTAGAGAGGTAGCCTTATTTACCCATCTAGAACCTAAAGCGTATGCAGGAAAGTCATATTGATTTCCTTATTCGAAGTTTAAAGTTTTACCAAGAGATCTACAAGCATTAACTACCTCAACATAGCGATCGTAGAAGTTCGACGCAAGGTTTCGTTGAGGTTTTCTTGGGTGAAGTTGTTGTAGGATCTTTCAACAGCCAGCTGTATAATTTGTTTTCTCTTGCACCCTCTTCGTCACCTTCGAGGTAGCTCTCTATGGCATCCCACATCTCGCTTATGCGGTTTTGAGGTACATCACTTTCTCGTAGAGTTGATACTAGGAGGGTCCCGCAAATGATTGAACCTCGCCTCTGCCGTCCAAGGCAACTAATCTCTTTCTCTTCATCCGACCACTCATCTTTTGGCTTTTTGGCCTCTCGGAGTTTCAAAGATTCGTGGTTGCATCGTTGTTAGCCATATTCTCATTGGAATTAGAGGGCCATCGACTACACGCGACTTCCACCAAAGATTTCATCTACGGTTTCCAAATGAATAAGCATTC
>JAFEMH010007726.1:0-78941 GCA_022495995.1 Adenophora triphylla var. japonica
TGACCCTCATCATCGTTTTAAAAATCTTTTGTTTTGTTTAAAAAGATTTTAAAACAAAAGTCCCAGCTGTCGCCAGCGAAATTACCCAGGATCCGGCTCGCGCGCGGAGGCCCCCGGTGCATCTCGCATTCGTCGCTTTTCGGGAAGTTTGCCCGGATCCGAGAGGCAGCGCGTTCGCACCCCGGCATCTGGCTTATTCCGTTTTAGCATGTTGGATTGGAGGTGTCTCGCCGTTGTTTTCGCAATTGTAGAGTCGCCACGCCGTTTTTATTAAGCCCAAAACATTGAAAAAGGGCATCAGTTTAGAAATAAACTGTTTTTGTGTGATGAGATTTTGAGTTCGGAGGTCAGATGACTCCTCGGGAAGAGAATATTAGAATCTTAGAGCTCACCCGAGTCGCCTCGTAAAAACGAGTCTTTCGGATACCCCTAATATTCTTTAAGCTTGTGTGTGTGTGTGTGTGCTTTTAAAAATGCATCTTTGTATCGGATGTCTACATTGTACACTATGTATTGAAATAGTAATGGAAGGAAGCCTTACCAATGTTGGTTCGTGTACTTTGTCTTCCGGCGGGGAATAGTGTTTGAGAATGGAATGATGTTCGGCCTGAGGCAGGGATTGCTTCGGGAGGGCCGGTTGTACGCGGACGAGTTTCGGCGTGAGTTGATGTTGCGAGTGCGTTCGGGCGAAGGTTCGGCGTGCGTTAGGGATCACTGGGATCACTGACGGGCGGAGTTTCGGCGTGCGTTGGGATGGCGGGGATCACTCGGCGAGTTTCGGCGTGCGTTGGGATGGCGGGGAGTCGCTGGGCGAGTTTGGCGTGCGTTCAAGCTACCGGTTTGACTCGGAAAGAGCCGGGACACCTTGGAAAGACCAGGCAAGGCCTCGGAGTACCACGAGGGGCCTCAGAGTACCTCGAGAGTGCCTTGGGGCAGCGCGGGAGCGTCGCGGGAGCGCTCGGAGAGGCTTCGGAGCACCATGAGGGGGCTCGGAAGGCCTCGGAAGGATCCGAAAGGGGCCGAAATTGCCTCGAGAGGACTTAGAGGGGTGCTAGAAGGCTAGGGGAAGAAGAGAGAAGAGGGAGGTGTGAAAAATGAGGGAGGGGGAGCCCTCTATTTATAGTGCCAGAAAAATGCAAAGAGGTCCGTACGGACCTCCTAGGTTATCCAGAATTTTAGTTTTCCTCGATTTGAGGGAATATGTGATAATTGTGAATATTCTGGAATGATGGTGTCCCTCGTGGCAAAGAGGTCCGTACGGACCATCTTGGCATGCAAAAAGAAAGTCCGTACGGACCAACCATGCGTGGGGGTAATGATTTCTCCGGGATTTGAGGGAATATGGTGGACTTTAAGGGGATTCAGTAATTATAGCAACAAAGAGGTCCGTACGGACCTTATTTGCTTTTCCAATTTCCTGAAAATTCCCAAAAGGTCCTTTTGTCCCTTTTTATCCCAGAAAGGCTCCTTCCTTGGTTTGGCTGAGGGTTTTTTGAGGGTTTTGAGTGTCATAGGTCTTCGAGACTGTGTTTGTGAGTCTGCGGTGTTTCCCATGTGCTCGGAAGAGGGTGATCCAGATTGGGGTACTTACATCGGCGACTGATCCGAACAATCTGTTTCCCATGGAGAGTGCCCTGAGTTGCTCTTCCAAGTCTGGGATTCCCTTGAATGTGTACTCGTCTTTGGTGTGGTGGCGGTTGGTCCGAGTAGAGCCGTGATGTCGAGGAACGCTCCCACTGCTCGGATTAGCCTTGAGTCCTACGAAACGCTTGAGGTCCCGTGCTAGCTTTTCCATCCTTTCTGTAGTCTCTGTCGACTATCCTGCTTCTTTCTCATCTTTATCAGTTCCATTGTCGGTCCCCTCGGTTACTGTCGGTTCCCTTGTCGGTCCCCTCGGTTCTGTCGGTTCCACTTGTCGGTCCCCTCGGTTCTGTGTCGGTTCCCACATCGGTCCCCTCGGGATTTGTTGGTTCCCTTGGTGAAGTAATGAGCGAGGTCGAAAGCTGTAAGGTCGGAGGTTGGGTGTGCCGTTGGAGGTTCCCTTTTGCGAGGCTGCTTGCCTTGGTGCTTGGGCGAGCCTTTTGTTTTCCACGATGTCAGGCCCGGTGTTGGCACATGGCAAGCCACCTGGACCGTGGTGTGGTCCTTGACCGATGACTTGGTGTTGGCCTTGCAACCTTTTGCCGAGCCCGATCTGGGATGAAGTTCATGAGTTTCATCATCTTCGTGGCGGGAGGAATCTTGTCTTGAAAGCAGTGGAAGGTCCACGTTGCATATTTGGATCTTGGAGGTCTCGAGTGAATCCCGATTAATGCCATGTCGTCATTATGCTTGATTTCTAACCTTTGGAATGTCGTTAGTCTTTGGTCCCCTCGGTGGTGGCCCATCGCCGTAGACTGTGGTTAGCTCGTTGCCTTGCATGAACTTGAGGCACTAGTGAAGGGTGGATGCCAAGCCATTGATTTGATGCAGCCAGGGTCGCCCCAGGATGGCTGTGAAAGTGATAGGAATGTCCAACATTTGGAATTCGGTGGGGATCATCCGCTTGCCGAACCAGATGTTAAGAGTAGCAACCCCGAGAACTGTATGGGAAGTAGAGTCATAGGCCTTGACGGTGTGGGTGAAGGCTTCGGTCTGTAGGCTTGATGTCAAGCGGGTCCATCATCTTGGCGGGCAAGACATTCATTAGGAACCTCCGTCTACCAACACGCGGGAAAGGCGACGCTCGTCCAGCTGGACTGTGCTGTAGAGTGGCTCATTGTGATCAGCCCCAAATTTTGGCAGGTCCAAATACGTGAAGGTGATAATGTTGCCGTAGTGGATGTTGCCAATCATACGAATGACTTCGTGCGGGGTTGCGTCCACGGGGACCATGAGTACGGGCCGAGACTTTCCTCTAGCTTGAGCTTGTGAGGATATGAGGATGTGACGAGGGACCAAAGGGAAATGTTCGCTGGGTTTGCTTGAGGCGAGTGAGGATGGGTCCTCTTTCGGGGAACTTGCGTCTTCGGGCGGCCGGGTTGCGGTTACAGCTCCGTCGGCTTTTTGGTGGCCTTAGGTGGTAATGCATGGATTTGACCCGATCGGGTTAGAACGGCGACATCGAGGCTTGGTCCCTTACGAACATGCCGCTCTAAGTTGAGCCATAGTTAGAGGAGGATTCCTCGTAGCGTAGGGCCGTATGTCTTCCCTTAATTCATTGATTGTAGATGTGTTCTGGGAGCTTGGCGGCTTTACGGATTACGTCCCGGGATACGGCTTGGGTGCCTCATTGGGGGAGGTAGCTACGGTTTATTGTTTGTTCGAGCGTCGGTGACGGTGGTTATCAGGAACCAAACTGTGCGTTGCGACCCTCGGGGAGGTTGGGAAGTTCTTGGTTCGAGGCGAGCAGTCTCCTTGATCTCTTCACGGTATACCACGCTCCTTTCCTTCTTCTTGAGCATACTCGGGGCATTACGGAGTTGGGTGCGCGATACTCGTGGTTTGCTAATTTTCCTCCACTTTTGGCCCATATCAACTTCCTTGCAGTAGAGCCTGCATCGAGAGTTATTGCCTGCGTTTCTTCCCATGTGAGAATAGCCAGTGCTTCCTTGAACTGCGTGCGGCAGTCTAGGTAAACCTTCATCGGGGAGAGCTTTCCCTTCTTCTTTATCTGAGTGGCGGGTATGTCAGAAGGTGCGTACACGGCTTCCCGAACATCTGCCCATGTGACTGGTTGCTGTCCAAGTTGATCGTTTCTGTAAAAGAATGCCGCAGTCTGTGGAATCTCCCTGAGCAGTTGTTGGAGATGTATTTCCATCTTTCTCTTGTTTTTGAATAGACCTTCCTCTCTCAGTTGGCCTTTCAGTTTGAGAGCGGAAATGATCCGTCCCCATCCTCCCAGGACCCTTGGGATTCCGGTTTTGTTGACCTCATGCCTGGCTTGGAAGAGAATGGTTTCATCGTCTTCGTTGTCGCTCTCACAGAGAACTTGCTTTCCTCGGGGAGATAAGCGTTGGTATTCGTTCTGCTATGCCATTCCATCTCCTAGGTCATCGGGACCGTTGACCACCCTCGTTTGGCAGAGGGGGTTGGATGAGAACAGACGGTAGTCGAGGAAGTTGCCGTGAGCAAAACCCCTGAGGTCGAACTGGTCTAGAGTGGCCTCTAGCTTTACGTGCATGAGAAGCTGCTTGTGACACTTTAAGGGCTTGGTCCCTGTAGGTCTTTTGAGCTTGGTTTTCGTCCCAGAGACGGTTCTCTTGAGCGGCTAGTTCCATGAGGGCTTTCCTTGCGAGAGCTAAACAGTCTCCGTAGGTGCGCGCCGTCTGACTAGTGTCTAGAACTGTGATCACATCCAAATCCCCGAACGGTGGAAATACTTGGATTATGTTGACAAAGGAAGTCGGGCTGGGACATTCCATGCGGCCTTCCTTGATCTCGGTTACCAAGAAGTTCGCCCATATCTGCTTGATTGAACACACGGGGGTGTTGAACTCTGCGATGTTGACAGTCTCGTGATCCTGCTGGATCGCCAAGTCTATCAGAGCTAGCAGTTTTCTAGCGGGATGTATGAATCCGTGACCGTGACGGCGGGAGCGAGAATCGAAGCTGGAGCATGTTGATGCTAAGGTGGTCATTTCCGACGTCGGAAGGCGGCTCTGTCTTGCGGGAAGACCTTTGCGAGATGTTTTCGGGGTGGCTACCGGAAGCGTTCCCGAGTTGATCGACTTGTAGCGGGGTGAGGAGCTTTGTCTCCTTTGATGTTGCCCTTGGCCTTAGCGGCGCTTGTGGCTGTGAGCTTGAGCGACGGCACGGGCCGGTTGCCAGCTGGGGTGGTAGTCGGAAGTGATGATGAGCTACGAGCTCGGTTAGCCGGGGCCTCGTTTACCATGAGCGAGCGATCGTCGAGGTAACTTTGGCGTTGCAAAATCGATAATAAGGACCGGATCCTTGGTATCATCGGGATATCTGGAATAGATGATGTTGACGAAGTCGTCGTCGATCACTCGATCGAGAGGGTTCTTTGTCGTGTCAACCGGTTGCTTCCAATTGTCGGATAGCTGCACTGCTTTTGGACGTTGAGCTTGACAATTTCCATGGTATTGGAGCCGTGGTCGTAGGTGACATCATCGGAATTAGTGCCGTCCTCGAGCGAGCATATGAATGTAGGGATGCGCCGCGGATGCGCCGCGTCCTCGACTCAGGAGAGTCACGATTCGTCGCCGTCGGCGGCTCGGCCCAACGTAAGGATGCCTCGCGTCTCTGGCTGCGTTCTTTGGAGCTGCTAGGAAAACATCATGCCCTTCATTTGGAGAAGAGGGGTTCGGCGGGCAATTCCTCGTGGAGGACATCCCATACGACGTCCATTGCATTCAAGGCGAGTATGACGGTGCTTGTTGACCTTTATCACGAAAATCTCTTCGCACAGCGGGGCGAGAGTTGGCTTGAAGAATGCGACAAATCTCCGATTGGAGACGGGGGTTTATGTGCCCGCATCATGGCGATGCTCGGTGTTTCTTTCCGATCTGCCTCCAAATGTTGGAAAGCGACAGTTGAACTTGATGTATCGGGCCGGGTGCACTTTGCTCGAGTACGTTGACGTAGTTAGCATCTCCAGGACTACGAGGATTCGATGAGATTTGCCCCGATAGTCCCTTGGTTGATTTGAAGGAGGTAGCCCCGGTGCCTGGCTGCGGGCATGCTTGGCTGCTGTCTCAGCTTCGTTTCCTATGAGGAAACTGTCCCCTCTGATGACTTCAAGATCTCCCTGACGGTTGATGAACTTGACGCATTGATGGAGAGTGGAAGCTATGGCTTTCATGTGATGTAGCCAAGGGCGTCCCAACAGAGCTGTGAATTCGGACGGAATGTCCATCACGTGGAATTTCTTTGGCACCATTTGGGTTTCGAACCGAGCTCGAGTCACCGTCCCCAGGATGGGACGAGGCGTCTTTGTCGTAGGCCTTGATAGTCGGGTTGACGGAATCGAGGTGGCTTTCGTTGATGCGTAGGGCTCGCATCATCTTTGAGAGGGAGGACATTGGCTGACCCGTTGTCCACCAATACTCAGGGGAGTGATATGGTGTTGAGCTTGAGAGTGATGTCTGAGCTTCATTGTGCCTTGATGCATCTCTCGGTAGGTCCTCGTCACGAACGTGATCATCTTGCCATACGATCGGGAATCGTAGATCTGGTCTCTATCAGGAGAAGGAGAGTCATCAAGCCATCCGTTTCTGTCTTCCTCTTGCGAGGTAAAGCCTTTCTTTGGAGCCTCGGGATTGTGTTGAGGAAATTTGTTTGTGGCGGTTGCCGCCCTTGGTTAGCACGTTGATCGAGTGCGAGTGCCAAGGCTGACTTTGATCTTCCTTTAGGTCCGTGCTCGGAATTTGGACAAATTGAACCTTGGGCGATCCCGCGGGGGTTAGGCTTCGCGATAAGATTACCAAGATCGAGGTATTCCAGGAGCCACGAGGCCTGAACTGCGGTGTCGGCGGGACTTTTCGGCTTTCCCACCCATGCGCTCTAAAGGCTGCATGGCTGGAGGAAGGAGGGTAGGTGGAGTAGAGTACGTAGTAATCGAACCTCCCGAATGGCTCTCCGAGTGTACCCACACTGGTGTCTCCAGCTTCATATCTTTCTCTCAGTTTCGTTGAGAGGACTTTCTCTTCTGTTTTCTCGGAGGATTGCTCCTGCCCATGTCTTGGGACTCGTACTCCGAGCGGGCGGAGCGATCCACAAACATCGTAGGCGATGTGGACATTTGATAAGGACCCATTTGGAAGAGGCGGAGGAAGCGCTCTGCGGCAATCTTCTTGGGCACCCATTCAATGGAATTCACATTGTTGTTGTTCAGAAAAGTGTTTCCGACTGTATTAGGCCCACGGGGGCGCTCCAACTTTCCGTCCTCTATCGGGTTACGAATTTCGTATCGTAACCCCACACGGTTGTCGGTGGTATGGCCGTGATGCGATGGAAGGCGCGTACTTGCTCTTGTCGGCGTTGACTACGGGATTCTTGGGTTTGTAATTTGCAAGCGGGTTTAAGGAGACCTTCCTTGATTAACCCTTCCGACATCTTGCTCGGCGGCATGTCCAACTTGTCGAAGTGTACGGCGAGCTTACGAGTGGAATTGTTGCTTTGTGGGCTGGGTTTTACATTGCCCGGCTAGTCCACGATGGATGTAGTTGGCAGGACGTATCTTTCCCTTTGCCGGGGGCCGGTGCGGGATTGAATGCAGCTGGCGATCGGTATACGTATGGGCGTGCGGTAGCCAACTTTTCCTTGAGATCCTTCTCAAGCGTGAGCCGGCATTGACCATGGCCGGAGATGCAGGAAGAAATGATGACGATGAGAGTTCGATGGACGGTCTTAAGCGGGACTTGAAGATCCGCATCTGTTCATCCTTGGAGAGTGGCTCCATGATCTCGGAGAGTTTCCAACTCCATCTCTTGTAGAATTCTCCAACGCTTTCATCACATTTTACGCTCGGTGGTGATTAAGTCCTCACGACTTGTTTCCCACTCTAAGTTGGATACATGCCGTTCGGGGAAGATGTTGCGATCGATCCCAGTGTGGCGATCCGCGAGCTTGACCCTTAGGAACCATCGTAGCAGAACTTTTGAGCGTATCTTTGGAAGTGGTCGGCCATTTCTTTGGAGGGTTGCTCCTTTCGCTCTCATGCCGAGAACGTAGGTGTCGACATGCGTTTGAGGACATTCGGTTCCGTCGAATCGGTCCATCTCGGCATTACGAACTTGGCGGGGAGAGGCGTGACCATTCCGGATACGTGGATTTGAGCGTTTCTGCTTTGAGCTGCTCATGGTGGCTTTCGGGTCTTTCATACATTCGACCATCCGAGGCTAAGGTTGGGTCCGGTGGTGGACTATGAGGCTCGGCGCCGGGTGCTACCATGTGGGCGGTAGTGATTGGAGGTGGAAGGCTTGATATATGTGGATATATGGGGGCCTTTTACGAAGCTGTATCGGGGTTTGTCCCCGGTGTTTTGGGATTCGTGTATAGGCAATGGGATGAACCCGGGAGGGTATTGAAGGATATTGGCATGCATGCGAGATGGTCCGGCGGTGCGGCGGTGGTATTGAGTGATGGGAGTAGCACGGCTTGGCCATATATGGCGGGGTTGCCACGAGAGGTGGCAACGTGAAGCCTAGGTCGGCTATTTCCTTGGTTCGAAGGCATCCCGTAAGTTTGCAGGGGAGGAACCTAGTTGAAGGTTTGAGGACCTGGTTTCGGGGAATCGTCATCCTCGACCCGGGGCGAAAGTACCGTCTCGGCGGGGATAGGCTGCTATACCTCGCTCATTCGAAGTTGTACCACGAAATTCTGCGATCTTCTTTACGCCTCTTGTGAACCTCACAAGCCACGATGGCTTCTTCCAAAGTCATATCTGTTGCAGTGGCGGGGTCCTTCCCGTCACGATTTCTCGGTGAGCTAGACATGTCGGATATTACATTTGAGGGCGAGGAACCGAAGAAGCGTACGGCATTGCCGTAAGCTTGTGATTACGGCGAGCGGCCGGCCCGGAAATCTGAACCACTTTACGCTCGCTACAGGAACGAAAGGCGGGGTTTAGGCTTCGGAAAAGGGTTTGGCTCAAGGTTTCGGGCTTGTGCAATGTGCGATTACCGATTAATGTTTACTTATAACGCGTTTTCTCAGAGTCCTAATCGGTTGGAAAAGAGCGTGTCTTCTTTTTCGCAACTAACCCTAGAGCTCTAATCAGTGGATCTCGTCACTACGCTTATAAGCCCCTCGTTTCCAATTGTAGATCATCTTTCTCGGGACGGACTATCCCGAGCGAGGTCCTATAAGGCAAGCGAGTTCCACCGACAAAAGAAAAAGTGAACTTAAGGCTAGCTGATCACGCAAACTTCCAACGTATGTGACGCACGGGCCACAGTCGAAGTCAACGTCCTTAAGTTAAGGCGGGGATCGTGCCAAAATTTCGGCATGACCTCTCGACTCGCTTGCGCGAGGGCCTTAGCTTTTGGCGTTGGCCATGTTGTGGCCGGCACGGTGCATACGGTGAGGTTTGGTGACACGGTGTCACATTGAACCTTCGGGTATATTTTTCGGCAGAGCTCCGCGTCAAAGTCAAGGCTGAAAAGCTCAAGACTTCGGGTCGGGAACGACCTTCGGTCTCAATCTCTCGAGCTTGACTCGTGGCGGAACCCGGCGTAAAAACATACACTTAGGCTTTATGACACGAACTAAGCCAAAAACCAACCGGGGTCTTGGACAAAGTGTGACACAAAGAGTGCATGGCTTACACGGGCTAGGATGGGCTGTTTGGGACGACCCCGTGCGCCCTCGAAAGGTGTCTGGCAGACCAACCGAGGTGCAACTGAACGGTCATCCCGGGTTACGGGTCGTAGTGTGCAGTGTACCGAGGCAGCAAGTGCACGTGAAGTGCGGTGTACCGAGGCAGCAAGTGCGAGTAGTGTGCGGTCACTAAAATTCTTTTTCTGAGTAAAACAGAGATTTTTCAGAATGTGTCTTAAAGAATTTTGATGCGCAGTTCAAAAGATAGCATGAAAATCAAACATGAATGGGGATGCACAAACATGGTATGATTTTGAAAAGACAACAATGTAATGCCTTTGAAAAAACCGTTCGAGGTTTAAAGTAACACACGCACACGAAAACGAGGAAGGGTAAACGAAAGTTTGACCCACGGAAGGCTTTTTTGAAAACAACGGCAGTTTTGAAAAAAGTATCCACTTCCCCAGCGGAGTCGCCAACTGAAATTACCCGGATTTCGTGCGAGGCGAAAGCGGTTGTCTTTCGCGGAGGGTTGGTGTCTGAGACCTCGCTTTTCGGGAAGGAAGAGGAGTCGCCACGCGGTTTTTGTATTCTGAGCCCAAACGTTGAGAAACGGCTATTGTTTGAAAAATGTGTCGTTTTTATTGGTAGCAAAAACTTAGGAAAAGGCTTTGAAAATAGGGGGTCATTTTTATTGGCAGCAAAAACGAGTAAAAAGCTTTTTAGTACCAAAGATTGTTAGGTTCGGAGGTCACGTTACGTTTCGGGAAGAGTATTACGAGATCACCCGAAACGCCTCGTATGACGAGTCTTTCTACCTTTCTCGAAAACGTGTGCGTGTGTGTGTGTTTGCATTTTGAAATGGGGGCTTGAATGACAAGCTTAATCTTGGTTTGAATGTCAAACGTTGATTAGGTGATCTTGTTTGAAAAGACGAGCGTTTGAATGACAAACGTCGGTTTTGCAGTTTTAGGAAAAGTGGCGCGAATGCTGATTTTAACTGTTTATCTTAAGTGTCAAATGTTGATTTTTAAGAAAAAAGCGTTTGAATGTCAAACGTCGGATTTTGAGTTTGAAGATGAGCGTTTGGATGCCAAACGTCATTTCGCGCATTTTGAAAGAGAGTTTGAAGGTCGAACTCCGATTTTGAACCGGGCGTGTCATTGTTAACGATTTTACGGGAAAAACGTATTAAATGATTTTTGAATGTCAAAAGTCGGCTTTTAAGTTTGAAGATGAGCGTTTGGATGCCAAACGTCATTTCACGCATTTTGAAAGAGAGTTCGAAGGTCGAACTCCGGTTTTGAACCGGGCATTACATTGTTAGCATTTTTACGAGAAAAAGGCATTAAATGATATGCGATCAACGAATCGGATTGTGACTCGGACTTTGAAAAGTAAATACTATCACGATCCAAACGGGTTGGACTTAGTAAATGACAGTATTTAAAAGCGGTATCGACGGATCAAACGGTCCGGAATTTGTAAAGGACGATCGACGAGCCAAACGGCTCGGAGTTGTAAAGTTGCATGAAAGTAAATGACGTTCGACGGATCAAACGGTCCGAAATTGTAAATGACAAAAATTTAAATGACGATCGACGGATCAAACGATCCGGAATTGATAAATGACATAAAAGTAAATGGAACGGGGTCGGAACGCCGTTTTAACCCGAGATTACTTCTCTTACGGGAAGAGAAGAGGATCTAGGGGCTAAAACGTATCGGACCCCGTTAGACGGAGGCGTCTATATTTCAAAAGTGTCGTTCGAAACGGTTGTAGCGACTGGCGCGTAAACCGAGACGGAACGAGAGTTTTAGAGAGAGAGAGGGAGCTACCTATGGCCAGAGTCGGCTCCTTTGGCTCGGGGGCCGTATACGAGATACAAAAGTGTGTTTGGAACGGTGTTTTGAGATGGTGGGGGTCGTAATTGATCGAAATACGGAGTTTTCACACAAAACGAGGTAAAATCGGGGCTCGGGGGGAGTGGAACTCAGTTTAGGCCGTGGGGTTTTGGTGAAAGGGGTGATTTTTTGTTGTTGTAAATGGCTTTGACAGCCCTTGTATTTATAGGTGAAATTTCAGCATGAGTCCGAACGGACTTAGAGTGAAATCAGGGGGTTTTGTGAAACTTTGGAAATTGGAGGGGCTTGCTGGCAATTCCAGATTTCCTGCAAATGAGTCCGGCCGGACTGAGACTGCATACCAGGGGTATTTTTGTCTTTTCACTCTGAATTTTATTAAAAGGTGACTAAAGGGCTGTGGCATGCAAGCCACATGTCCCATGACTCACCAGCCTTGTGGGAGTTCGTGCCACTATTTCCGATTTTGTCCGTTTTTAAAATAACAGTTCGGAAAATGTCCGAAACGCCCCCGAAAAGTGCCAGAAAGTGCGTTTTTCAGGGAAAGCCGTACTTTTACGTGCGACGACGTGTGTTGAGTACGCTTCGACGTTGGAATGCTCGGGGCAGTCCCGGGACGTCTCGTTGGCTTGGCAACGGAGAGCTTAACGGGTTCCGGTTAACCTGGAGCGGGCTAGTTAATGGATTCTGGTTAACTTTCTAACGGATTTTGACGATCCGGATTTAGGTACTTACAAGTGCACATTGATCGTCTTGAACAAACAAATGCTTAAGTGAATGTATGTTGTTATGCAAATGCTTTCACTAACCCTCTTGCAGGACTTAAAGTGCATAAAAGCACGTCAAGTGCCTACTTTTAGATCAAACATGTTGAGTGTTTGGATTTCACTTACCAATACATCAAATTAAGTGCGTCGAGCATCTCTTAAAGCGTCAAGCATCCATCGTGTCAAGCATCCATCACGTCAAGTGCCATGCGTCAAGCATACATCAACAAAAAGCCCGGTCTTGAATCGCCGATCGTCACCAATTAGGTGTGTCAAGCATCTACAGGTAGTATATCAAATACTCACCAACACAAAAAAGCTCGGTCTTGAATCGCCAGGATCGTCACCTCAAAAAAAAGCCCGGTCCCGAATCGCCAAGATCGTCACCAATTAGGTGTGTCAAGCATCTACAGGTAGTATGTCGAGTACTCACCAAACAAAAGCTCGGTTCCGAATCGCCAGGATCGTCACCAATTAGGTGTATCAAGCATCTAGGGTTAGTATGTCAAATGCTCACCTCAACAAAAGCTCGGTCTTGAATCGCCAGGATCGTCACCTAAAAAAAAAAGCTCGGTCCCGAATCGCCAGGATCGTCACCAACTAGGTGTGTCAAGCATCTAGGGTCAGTATGTCAAATACTTACCTCAACAAAAGCCCGGTCTTGAATCGCCGGGTTCGTCACCTCAATAAAAGCTTGGTCCCGAATCGCCAGGATCGTCACCTCACTTCAGTCTCAAAAGACAAATCGTTTGAATGCAAAGGACCGGACAGGTAAATCTTTATTTTCTAACATCTTTCCCCGCAGGTTCGGAGCCCAAACAGGCGAATCTTCAGACAGACAGGTATATTCAGAATTGGGTCATGATTTGATTCCTCAGTATGAATTTGCCTTTTCAAAAATAAAATCTCCTCGATTTTCAAAAATGATTTTCAAAATACCTAAAGCAACCTTTTAAGTGTTTTGGAGCCGAACTACGTTTTGGTCTGATTTTCCGATAGAGATACGTAGGTAGCCGTGCGGCACGACCATCCCATTGTTCAGAATGATGTCTTTTCTATCGACGACATGACTTCTTCCATAAGTCTTGTCGCCGAGGGGCTCTGTAGACACCCCATTCTGAACCAATAAATCATGATTACACTACTCTTCGTCTCTCTTTTTGTGTTTTGATGAAAGCATATTAGTTTCGTCATGTTTCGTTAAGTTTCTAACTAACCTCGTTAGTTTTTGACCTAACTGACTAACGGAACAACTGAAGAGGACAAAATAGTCAACAGACTAGTTGTCCCGCACGGGACATACGTGTCTCGCGCGAGACAACCCCTCGGCAGGATATGCAGAATCACTCTCCTTCTTCGTTTCAAACTCTTTTCTTGATAAATATCATCCAATCCGGGTATCCAATCATGAGAGGATTCTGGAAGCTTCCTTGGGAGGAGTCCCAATGCACTTGAGTCTCCTAAACTTGGTGACCAAGTCAATCATCCACCTCTTAAACCCCTATAAATACTGGATGACTTTCAGTATTTCAGAGGTCCCCGATCCCCGATCGAAAACACATAACACACACATTTTGTTGGTTTCTCTCCCTGAAAGATTCCTACAAAATCACCCTAAATCACCTAAAGTTTGTTTATCAACCCTGTTGATCAACAAACACCGAAGAAAGAATCAAGGACTGAGGCAAAGCTCTGTCCGCATCAAGATCCGAATCAAGGATTGAGGCGAAGCTCTGTCCACATCAAGGTTCGACTCTAAATTTGAGTCGAAACTCTGTCTGAATCTCTTCTCAAAAAGGTAATCATCCTTTAACTTTCGTTTCTTTTCTCAATCCCTCTATTGATTTTAGAGTAGTGTAATCCCATCAAAAGGATTAGCCTAGAGTCTCTTCAATTCATGAAGGCGATCTCGAAGCATACAATCCGACATTCCTAATTAATAAATTAATTAGGGTTTATTTGTTCTTTTTATTGTTCATAGATTGATTAGATTAATAACACCCAATTAGCAAGACCAATCTTCGGATTTGGTGGAATGGATGCTCCTTGACCTATCCATTCCATAACTTAACCCCCGAACCCTCAAATCTCTTAAAAATATCAAAAAGGTTTTTCTTATTGTTTTTCATTAATAAATAATAAGTGGCAACTCCTAGATGTTAAAAATTCACCATCGCTACACTTAGCTTCCTATTTATATTTACCTTCATTTGCGTCCATCCATGCTAAAAACATAGTATATCGAGATGTCGGACGATTAAGAACTTTTTCAATTTCATCATCATCCTCGAACACTATACTTTGTTCACCTGGTAGATGAAAAACCAATCGTTCAACAAGTGGATTTCTGTAATGAATTTCATTGCCCAGCAACCTCCAAACAACCTCACAAGGCAATATATATCTACAATCTAGATATGTTTTTATCTCATCAATACCATCCCTTCTAGAATCATCAGCAGCAGCTTCACAAAATTTTGCAGTCACTCTATCATGACCCTTACTTACATACTTACAGAGATACTTGATCGATATAGATTGATTGCACCATTCAACATTGATGTGAGCACCATGTTCCATCAACAAATCATGATTGTGAGGGACTACATATCTGTTGTCAAGAGTAATTCCCTTTACATCTATTGTACGACCATTATCAGGACGTTTGTAACTTGGATACCCCTCCTCATCAATTAATGTTGTCTCGTTAAATTTCTTTGGAAAATACTTTGTACAACGACCTTCAGACATGTATGGATAATTAGGTCGAACTTTGCCACAAGGTCCATGGATCATCAATTCCTTCACAACATTATAGTAATGCGGATCAACAGACTCGTCAGGAATTTCTGCTGAAATGATTTTATCAATACTTTCTACAATCAGGTGTCTTGCATCATTTTCTAACCATAGGATAGTGTGAACATGTGGTAAACCACGCTTCTGCCATTCAATTGTGTAAATAACTGAAAAAGAGAATGATTAAATTGAAAAATAATAATTCATAAAAGAGTAATTATAAGGTAAACATACATAAAAAAATTATATATAATTACCTGTTCGTATAGGACCAAAAATCTTCTTTTCCCGAATATCGTTTATAAGGATATCCAATTTAGCTTTAAAAATCCTGCACATGATATTAGGTCTATCTTCTGGTTGCAGAGATTTTCTTCGTAGAAATCGAACAACTTCAAGCCACTTGGCATTACATGTAAATGTAATCAACAAATTTGGATAACCAAACCATCTACAGATAGCCATTGCATCTTGATAGTTCTGAATCATATATCGAGCACTTCCAATATAGGATGATGGCAAACAAATTCTTTTACCACGAGAAGCGGGATTCCTCTCACCCTTGAGCAAGGCATCCGCCAATCCTTTATACATATCACACCTTAATTGTTTCTGATGAGTTCTTATATAAGTCAAGCGGGCAGTTTCAACCATTGTCCATGCATCAACTAAAAATTGCTGAAAGGGCCGCTTAGAAAATAGAATATTTGCCGATTCTGATTCCCTGTCATGAATTATGTACGCAAAAAATTCTCTCATATTCAACTTATAGCGAGATCTATTTGATGGCTCGGCATCACAGTTTCGAAGCAGAACATCTTCTCTGTAGCCATCTTGGCCAAATAAAAAAAGCAACGAATATTGCAACCCTAAGTATGAGGGATGCAATTCTGTAATTCTCTGGAGCAATCTTGTTTGTGTCTCAACAACATTATCCCTATCACCAATTAGGTTATCAAAATCACCAACTAACAAAAGTGCTACATCATCCTTCGCTGGGAGATTGTAACACCTACCGTCAAATTTTTGCCTTCCTATGAGCCTGAGCTTAACATCGCCAACTTGATTTTGTTGCATTGAATCTCGAACCATTCGAAAAGACTTCACAAGAATATTAGGCTCATCAAGAATATTTTTTCAAGTCACTGACAATTTCTTCATGCAAGTTATTTGTCTCTGCGTCCTGTCTAAATTTGAATAAAAATAAATCAAATTAATTAAATTGTTTTAAATGTGACAATTTAATTGAAAAAAAATTATTCAAACTTATGCAAAACAACGCATTCAGTTCTCCACTTCATGTTCGGTGTCATATATATAAAGTTGTGTAAACTTAGGAGCCTTTTCATTTGGTGGCATCAAACTTCCAATAAAGTGATAGTTCTGACCATACAACCTAAACAATGGGGGGCTGTTTCCTCTATTAATGCCATAATCTATCTTACCTCCCATCAAAGTAAAGGAAAACATCATGTTCTAAGAACGGATGTTTGTTGTAAAAAGCCTACCTTTGTCACTTTTTCCGTACAACAATTCCTTAAACAAAGCAAGGGGTTCATGCATAGGAGGCAATTGGACTTTTCCAAGCATGCAACATGAAGAGAACTTTGCATTAACGGTTGTCTTGTAACGCTTTTACGATCTTTCTTCAAACCAAAAAATAGCATTGCAAAATTGACATTTTCTAGAAGGATCACCCAAGTCTATATAATCTGTTTCATATATGGAACAAATAAAATTTAATTATTATAGAATTTTTTGATTAAAATTAAAAAAATAATGATCATACAATGTTCATATAATATAATATTTTATGTAAATAACACAAATCAATTATTATCATAAAATTACCTTCGGTGAAATATGAATTATTATATGCATGCATAATTTTATCAATCATTGTAGCAGATACAAATGGTCCTGAAAAGTTATATAAGAGAAAAATATTATAAAAAATATATATATCAAGATAATATTGCATAAAAATTATCCATATATTTAAGAAAATATTTAAAATTATCATAATCCTTTCTTTCCTGATTGCTATACATTTCTTCATATTTCTTGATCCAACTTCTTCATTACTTGAGTCAACTACTTTACTAATAGATGAGTCTAAAAAGATTGATAAAAAAATTAAGAGAAAAATATTATCAGAAAATATATATCAAGCAAATATTGCACAAAAATTAGCCATATATTAAAAAAAAAAATTGCCAAAATCCTTTCTTCTCCTCTTGCTACTACATTTCTTCATTCTGCTCGATCCAACTACTCCATAGGTTGAGTCCACTATTTTACTAATAGATGAACCTAAAAAACATATGATATAACAAATAAGTAAATATAAATGTAATAAAATATGATAATGGTTGTCAAAAATAGCATAAATAATTGTAAAAGAAAAACAAACACAAAATGTAATTATAAATATAAAAAAACAAAAGCAAATTATAGAACATTATATACCATTACGCTTTGTACTTCTATTACGATCAGAAACACTAGCACAAGTCAAAACGCCATCTCCAGTTGTGGAGTCACCTATATTCATACCATATTTTTGTAATTCTTTACTGTCAGTATCTTGAACAATGGAATTTGCATTGTTTTCAGAGTGGAATGAACCGAGAACTTGCGAATGAAATGGTTTTGGAAATGAGGAAAATCGGTACAAATTTGACCTAGTAGTGTTTCTGGAAATACCATTTCCTGCATCAAAATTTATTATTTAGAAATTTATCATAGCAAAATATAACAAAAGAACATAAAATTAATAATAATATCATACCATTTGTTAGATCAGAAGTAACATTTTCTGCATCAAGTTTGACCATATAATTAATCGAATGAAAATCAATAACTTGGAAAAAATATAAACCAAATCTAATCTAATAAAATAATTAATTAGGAAATAATATTAAAAATCAAAAGGACAAGTAATTTTCAAACTATCTAAATATAAGGATAAATATTATAAAAGATATGTAAAAAATAATATAATATCATATACCATTTTGAAAATGATATTAACCCTAGACCTATTTTTTCACACAAGGTTCATTATTTTTTCTCTTTCACTATCTTCACCGCCGCTCCATCTACCTTCTAACTCTTTCTTTCTCTCGAACTCTCCAAATTTCTCCCTATCTGTTACCTAAATCCAGATACAATCAATAAATTTATTCATTATCCTCGGTTAGCAATCAATCAACTATTATTCAATCGCCGAAAAATATATGTCGTGTTTGAGAAAGAATTTTGTATCAACATATACCATTTTGAAAAAAATAGGGTTCACATAAACCCATTTATCTATTTTTTTTCAAAAAGATGTTCCCATATAATAATTTTCGGCCAAATAAATTGAATATGTAGCAATCCTAAATAGATAATTTCATATATTTTTGTCAAATATATGTCCCAAAATAAAGCTAATAGATAAATTGGCCCAATTATTGACACACATAATAAGGCCATATTATTGACATTATACAAACTAAGCTCACTTCGAATATTTAAAAAAAGAAGTCAAAATTCATTTTGGGATAAACATTGACCTAACCTAATCTAGACCTAAACCCTAAACACCGCCGCTGCCTTCTCTCTCTCTAAACATGTTGCCTTCTCTCTCTCTCCCAACGCCGTTGCCTTTTCTTCTCTCTCTCTGACCTATCAATAGCATCAATTTCTCTCTCTCAATTCACCAAAAATTCGGCATCATAAAACGGATCAATGACTATTGATTGTCATTTAAATCACCAAACCACGATCGATCTAGCAACTATCAAATCCCAAAAAGCTTTAGAGTCTGATGGTACAACTATACTCAAGCCTTGATTTCGTTAATTTTCACTAACTCTAATACTTTGTTCATGTTGTTTTATATATATATTTAGCCTTTTTTGTATAGATCTTCAAAAAATAGTTTGTTTTTCCTTTTATTTTAACTTTATGAGATAATTTATTTGTCCAAAATCAATGAAGTCACATATCTGTTCAATATGAATTTTTATTTTTGATGTAAAGGAAGGCATTATTTGTTTCATATAACTTCATCTTTAAGGGTGTATGTTCAAATTTTCATCTGTATCATGCTTGTACCATGTTGTTTTATAGATATATTTTGCCTTTTTTGTACAGATCTTTAGAAAATAGTTTTTTTTCTTTTTATTGTAAATTTATGAGATAATAATTTTTCTGTTCAAAATCAATGAAGTCACAGAACTGTTCAATATGGATGAATTTTTAATTTTGATGTAAAGGAAGGCAATATTTGTTTCATATAACTTCATCTTTAAGTGGGTATGTTATAATTTTCATCTATATCATGCTTTTACCATGTTGTTTTATATACTTCCTCCGTCCCACTCCAAGCGTCACTTTTTACCCAAAAGGGTGTCCCGTTTGAAGCGTCACCCTTTCCTAAAAAGGAAATGTTTTAACATTATTTTAATTGGTGGGGCCCACTAAATTAATAATAACCCTTAATTTAACTAATCCTAACCCTAAACTAATTAAACCTAACCCAAAATCAAAAAACCCAAAACATCCCATCCCTATTCTCTCTCCTCACTTTTTCTTTATCCTTTCCAGAATACGCCGTTGCCATACGACGAACCCTAGTTACTCTCACTCGATTTCTCTCTCAATCTCGACAACCCAAAGCAATTTCCTTAAAATCTTGGGTTTTGTCTCTCTCATTTTCTCCTATTCTCCATGGATTCAAACGTTATCGATTCCAGAATACGCCGCTGGCCATACGAAGAACCCTAGTTTCTCTCACTCGATTTCTCTCTCAATCTCGACTACCCAAAGAAATTTCCTTGAAATCTTGGGTTTTGTCTCTCTCATTTTCTCCTTTCTCCATGGATTCAAACTTTTCCATCAAAATCCAAGATGAATCGACCATGGCGACCAACGATTCTTCAATCGTTGCCGGCGATTCAGTGGTTGAGGAAACACAATATTGTCGGAACATATTTGGGGAAACATTGGTTCAACCAGGTCGACGTATCCTTCCTATTTCTATTTTTAATGAGCCGTGGTGGTCTTTATCCAAGGAACTTGATGAAATTTATGCCCGAAATGGTTTAACCATGGTGGATTCATATGAGCAGAAGGTCGAAAAGCACATAAATTATTTGTTGATGTTGGGTTTGCATTGTCCGGCTGTACAACGATGGCTTAAGGAGCAGGTTTATGTCTTCTTTCTCTATCTCTGAAATTTCAAATTGTTCCTCTTTTATGTGATGTGGAATTTTGTGATGTTTTGCTTACATTTTTGGGAGTTTGGTTACATTTTTTACATTTTTGGGAGTTTGGTTCTAATTTGGATGTGAAATGATGAGTATGGCTTGTTGACCTATTTTGTGATGTTTTGCTAAAATGCTCACTATTAGTTGCAACTGATTAGAACACTTTTTACATTGGTCTGCCACTATGTGTCCAGTTCTATATGATTAAAATCTGAGAAGAACTGTGATGTGGAATTTTTTGCCTAATTGAAGTTTGGTTTGGTCCTTTATGCATCTGTGGTATGCTAATGTTGAGTTTGAATTGGTGAGATGCAATTGTTCAATGATGATTGAAAACTGAGAATAAAAGGTTTAATAACATTCATTGACCTTGGGATGTTTCTTCACATTTTTTGCAAAAGGCCCTACAAAAACTACTCTATGATGATCTTTTACTGAGAGTAGAAAACACTTTCCAAAAGTTGGTCCCTACAAAAACTACTCTATGATGATATTTTACTGAGAGTAGAAAATGATATCCAAAAACCATTACAATGATGACATTTTACAAAGACATGTGAAGAAGCTCCATTTAAGACATCATGCCTTCAAACTTACCTGCATGCCTAGCTTGTTGTAGATATCTAATGCAACACATGACAAGTTCTTTATTCACTGTCAAATGTCTGGGTAGTTGACCATTTCTTTGCTGAGGATCTTTACCAATATGTGGTAAGGGGTAATTGTTTGCACCCCTTCGATCCATTATGCATCTGAGACATGCTTGTAGTGAGATGAATAGCTTGTTGAGTGTGTAATCTGATAACTCTTCAAAAGCTTTTAGGACTCCATCTACCAATTCAACCACAGTGCTTGCTTGAATACTAGTTCTCTTTGCATCTAATGAGTTGAACCATCCCAAGTTGTTGATATTTGTGTCAGGTGAATTTAGTGGCTGAAATTGTATTTGTATGTTAAAGCCATCACATGTTGCTGCTGCCCTGAAATCAATATCATCATTGTTGATATGTGGTGGTGCATTATCCCACTGGATAATAATGTCTTTGCTTGATGTCAATGGCCATTTTTCCTTAATTGCTGGAAGAACCTGTAATTAAAAAAAAATTAAGACTTTGCCTTAATTGCTGGAAGAAGCTGTAAATTGTGTACAATACCTACTTTGTTTAGCAGCATGTCTTTTGTCACTTTTTTATTGATTGAATCCATTGGTTTTGTAACCATTGTACCTGCTTCTCTGTTTTTGCTGTTTCTCTTGGCTGGTTCTTTCTTAATGTATGGCCACATACCAATTTTTCCATCAAAGATTAACTTACCATTGCTATCATAGATTGGCCTTGACATAGCACAAAGAAACATCACTTTTGTGATGAATCTTTTGCTTTGACATGTTCTATGGGGATCTTCTTCACCTCGACACATGTAGTATCTCACTGCATCTTTGGTTATGTAAAACCATTTTTCATCCAAGTGTATTATGTGATCCATTGAGTTGAAAATTACACAATCAACCTCAGCATGATAAGTTAAGGCTGCAAGGCAAAATATCAGCCTTGCTAGACAGTTTTCATAAGTTAAGGCTGGTTTTATTGCACTAGTGTGAGCCCTGATCACTCCTTCTTTCTTCCATCTCCCAATTGTACTATTACTAATTCCTAGTGCTTGACTTAAATTTCGAATTGTTCCTCTTTTATGTAAATCAATTGCTTTCATTTTCTCTTAATCTAATTGGACTTTTTTTTCCCTAAATACTCCAACTTTCTTTGAATTTAAATTGACAGGAATACCTTGACCACGTTGATCCACCACTTGCCTCCAATACCTGAAGACAGTCCTCCGATTGACTCCAAATTTTGTCGCAGCCACCTTTATGTAACCTCTAGGAAGTTTCCCACCAACCATAGGTTCAATCAAAAATTGGGCCAGCAAGTTCATTTGGTTTGAAGTTAGATTCGGCTTGGCTAGAAGGTTGCTGCCAAATGTTGTTGAAGTTCCTGCCATGGCTGTTACAGAAGATGAGCACTGTGGGTCTTTTGTTATTTTGGTTGTTACAAGAAGATGAGCACTGTAGTATCTGGGTCTTTTGTTGTTGTGGTTGGTTATGTACAAATAGTTCCAGGTTTTATTCCCCCCAACTTTTGTTATTTGGAGGGAAATTAACAAGGTTACTGCCAGGTGTCCATTATTTCAAGTGTACTGTGAAGATGTAAATCAAATTTAAATTTTGGTGGGAATCATTAGTATTTTTCAAATTTGGTTCTAGGTTTCACTAAACCAAGTTTAGCAGCATGTCTTTCCATTATTTTTGAATACTATAATCCCTCCTTAATTTGTGTGG
Organism: Adenophora triphylla var. japonica; assembly: GCA_022495995.1. Taxonomy (NCBI): domain Eukaryota; kingdom Viridiplantae; phylum Streptophyta; class Magnoliopsida; order Asterales; family Campanulaceae; genus Adenophora; species Adenophora triphylla. The sequence continues at coordinate 22,284 of JAFEMH010007726.1, forward strand.
CACCCCTAAAAGGGTGACACTCTTGGTGGGACGGGGGGAGTATATATTTTGCCTTTTTTGTATAGATCTTTAAAAAATAATTTTTTTCTTTTTATTGTAAATTTATGAGTAATTTTACTGTCCAAAATAAATGAAGTCACAGATCTGTTCAAAGTTTTTTTTTAAACTAATTTACAGTGGGGGTTTTTTTTTAGAGAGAATTTACAATGGTTTAAAAATCCAATAATTATTTTTTCAGTTCATATGATTGTAATTCAACAAATTGGTCAAGTGAAGACGAAAATTTTGAGGCCAAACACAAATTAGGTAGACTATAACAAACTTGATCTTTTTAAATCAGCATATTGGTTAGTTAACATGTAATTTCATGTCATATATTTTCTTATAATTAGAGTACACCATGTAAATTTAATATGCTATATAATGTTCATTTAGTCCATAAAATCAAATCTTGCATAGATGATTTTTTATATATAATAATATACAGTGGGAATAAGTAAAAAATATACTTTATATAATTAATAATGTATAAGATATAAATTCACTCTTTTTTAAAAATAAGACACAAAAGTAGATATATTTGACTAATTAATACTTTGACTTCATCTTGCTCTTCTCTTTAACTTTTTAATGGACTAAGTACATTCCTTGATAAATTTAGAATAGAATCACCAGCTTGATTTTCACTCATAAAATTGTTTTGATTTATACGAGATTGTTACTGTCTTCCTAAGACTTAAATACAAGTGGGTTCTCAAAGGGAAACATCTGTCGTTTTCTGAGCCTTCTTACCTTTACTTGTACTAATATAATGTTTTCTATGTAATGTCTTTAAACAGTAAAAGACCAGTATCTCTCTAAAAGTTCATGGAATTACATTTGAACTTGTTGGATCTCAAGACAGACAGGAGGGAGGAAGCAACTGACACATTCTCATTAAGAATCTCATTTACTTTCTAAAAACTTGTTTTTAAGGTTATTATCATGTCGGATGGTGTCAATTCTATTTCAGTTGGCATTAGAAACTACATATGCTAACTCTTTATAATATATATTTATAGCGTGAAATTTGTGGTTCATACCTCCGGTCCCGTCTTGAGATCCAAGAATATCAAATGGCAAGGGATCAGATCCTCACTTTACATACAAGAATCTTTATGGGTATTCATATATCACTATTCTAAACAACACTAATATAATACTTGCAGGCAGCTTCATGTTATATAGGGAAATCTTCCGGAATAAACCCATCCCACTTAATTATTTTAGCACAAAGCTACTTCAATTATTTTTGCACAAAACTAAGTTATTCAAAACTATTTTATGTTAATTCATTTTACCTTTAATGACTATGTGTCATAAAACTCTTTGCATACAATATGTTATCTTTAGTGATGTTAAAACATTAGAGTGGTATGTGCAATCGGGATTGGTTCTGTGATATATGTGCGTGCAGGTATTTTAGTTTAATGTTGATTTCGTAATGGAAGAGGATGGAGATATAGTAGCAAAAGGCAGAGAAAGAGAAGGTTGAGAAGGCGAAAACTGATAAGGTATATGATTACGTTTTTCAGACTTTATCTGTGTGACTATATGCCTTTTTTCATTAGCGTTTGACTTTTGAAGATGTTTCCAGTCTATACATGTACATTTATGTAAAGATTAACACGATCTTGAAGAAATACTGGAAAAGAATTGCATTTAAATAGAGTTCTATGTAACCTTTATTCAACTAAATAAATCTTTGGGTTTCGAAATAAAGGAGAATCTTACTAAATGTATAGAAGTTATTTTTTACAAGTTTCTTATCATGTGTACTGAATTGTAGCTCTATGTGGACATAAACCTTAACCACTCAATTTTTTTAGCAGAAAACTTTTTATATCTTCCACAAAGCCAGTACCACTCAAAATATAGTACACAACACTTATACAAAACTTGCATGCGGATTGATGGGGTTTTATAGGGTAATCTTCTGTATAAACCTATCGAACTGAATACAAAACTTGCAGGCATATTGATGGGGTTTTATAGGGTAATCTTCTGTATAAACCTATCGAACTTAATTATTTTTCCAACAACCCTTCCTATAACGTCTGCAATCGAGAAAAAAATTCTATTAGTATATGAGAAATTAGTATAGAGATATTGAAATTATTTTGAATAACTTACCTATCAAAACAGAGTTCCCAATACAATCAAGAGCATAAATTTCTGGAAATGACATCAACTTGAATAAATGATCTTTTGAAAACTTTTTGTCGCCAAGTGAGATTACTTTCGTCCCAGCCATGAAAATGAGTCTGAAGATATGGTTTGTTATCTTGTACTTGCTACGATTGTCAATAACAAACATGTTTGAGAGAACATAAACATTATGCTCCTCAAGTTTGCCATCAAACTGTCTCATTAAAGAGGTGGAAATGGTTGCTTGGATACGAGCACCCTAGTAAGAAAATAGAACAAAATCAAATAACATTACTTAGACTGGAAAGAACATTTAAACAGAAAGTTCATAAAAATAGGAATACAATTCAACAGAGAAACACTAAAAACCCAACTATCATTTTTTCTTCTTTGCTACATTTAAACAGAAAGTTCATAAAAACAGGAATACAATTAAAAAGGAGAAACACTAAAATAATGAGAAAGAAATGCATAAAAAAAAATGGGAATAGAATACTCAAAGCAAAAATGAATAAAAGAACATTACTTATACTGGAAAGAACATTTAAACAGAAAGTTCCTACAACAAAATAAAAAAAATGGAAAAAAAATATGACTGTATTCCTGTTTGAAAGGACTTTTAAACAGAAAGTTCCTACAAACAGGAATACAGTCATAATTTGTGTAAACCCAAAATGCATAAAGACTGAATAAAAGAATGGAAAAAAATATACCTCTATGTCGACCAGCATTAATTCAATGCTTGCAGACAGCTTCATGGTGTTCTCTAAGGAAACCTTCCATTTTCGTGCAATGCGAACCTTCACGGACCAATTTGACCTACCTTTCTTGAGCTCATTGAATTGAAGAGGGATATTAGGCTTGGAACATACATGACTGATGAAAATGAAGCTGGGTGAGAAGAGGATGAGTAAACCTTCCACAATCTACCAAAATGCCACTTCTAAACAGCCTGAATAGTGACTGTTCATATACCAGGGGACTGTTCAAATTTTCTAAATATATATTCATTTTTTAGATGGATATATGTTAAACAAAAGGACTGTTGAATAATATTATTTGTATTAATTTTAAAGGACTGTCATTTCCTTAAAGGACTGTTGTATATAAAAAAGGATTGATTATATTCGAATAAATAACTGTAATTTATATATTTAAACTGTAATTTAAACTGTAATAATTGAAATGGTGCAGTAATTATTACTTCTTGTATAATTAATTGTAATTTATATTTTTAAACTGTAATAATTGTAATGGTGCAGTAATTATTACTTCTTGAAAATAGTAGTATCACAAAAGCCGAAGTGAATATGTTCCAGTTATTAATTAGGGTCTTTTAAAAATCTGATCTACTTTTTAACTGGTTGGGATAGTTTCAGAATTATATTAAAATTAGAGGGGTTATTTCGGACAATAAATTTATGGGTGAATGTGGATTGTTTTCTGTCTATGTGCGTGTTTAGGCGGGAAAAATGGGATTGCACTTGTGTCATTATATAGTTATAGATTTATATTTTTAAACTGTAATAATTGTAATGGTGCAATAATTATTACTTCTTGAAAATAGTAGTATCACAAAAGCCGAAGTGAATATGTTCCGGTTATTAATTATTGTCTTTTAAATAACTGCTATACTTTTTAACTTGTTGGGGTATTTTTGGAATTATATTAAAATTAGAGGGGTTATTTCAGACAATAAATTTATGGGTGAATGTGAATTGTTTTCTGTCTCTGTGCGTGTTTAGGCGGAAAAAATGGGATTGCACTTGTGCCATTATATAGTTATAGATTTCCTTCAATTTGTTTGTATAAACACAAATTTTGTGCTTGTTATTTCTTAAAATTTTGAATTTATGATTAAGTTCTAGCATTTTCGTTGACCAAAAATTGTGCTTTTTGAATTTTGACGAGTTTTTGTAAAATAAAAATAAATAATACTGGTGAGTCCGGGCCGAGATAGGCGAATACAGTACAGCTTCATGTCAGGGCAGGTTCAATACAAGGGCATGTTATCACGGGTCGGGTGGGATCGAATAAGCATAAACTCACTTCGAACCGATCAGTTGTCATCCCTAAATTTTAAAGATACAAAAAAAAAAAAAAAAAAAAAAGGTCAAAAACACTTTTATTAAAATTAATTAATATTTGTGTTCAAAATTTTGCCCTTCTATCGTTACTAAATGAATGTTCAATTTTTTAAGAGTAAATTCTGAACATTCGTTTAGTGTAGGGATGGAGTGAGTAATTTTTTTCAGTATCTTAACTTTGCTCCCACTTTTTTAGTTAACAGTTTTCACTCTTCTTTTGTACTTAGATTTGCTATTCAATGACGTTTGATTCATTTGATCACTGATTCAAATATTACTTTCATTATGAAAAGATAATCCGATTTTATTTTGATGATTTTGTTAAATTCTAATCAAATATTAATAATTTTGGTTAATCTCATAAACTTTTAAATTTGTTATTGATAATATTGTTGGAACATTTCTATCCCAATAACCACAAAGCACTCAAGTCTAGATTAAGTAAGAGAAGAAGATGAAGGCAGAAGCGTGATACCTGTTGAGTCCATCTTGTTACTTGATGATGTTTTTGCAAAGGAAGGAAGAAAAGAAGAAGAAAATGAAGGAGGGAAATGTAGATCTTCTTGATGATAAATGTCTTCCTTAGAACTCAGATTATGGAGAGAGTATATAAGAATGATGTAGTAGTTTCTAGGATGATGGTAAGCCTCTATATATAGGAAACAATGGCACCTCATCAAGGGACTACACCCTTTCAATTAAGCGGTGTGAAATTACCATTCTGCCCATCATAAATAGGTAGTTTTCACCTCGGAATTTCTACACATTTAATTAATATTCTATACTTTACAATAACATTATTTTAATGATTTATACATGTACGTCTACATGTCACTTATATTTATTAAGTATACACATTTTGCAATTCATATTCTTACAATCTCCCACTTGGATTGCCCAAACATGTGTTTATACTTTAACAAATCCTCATAAAATCATATTCATAATGTAAATGACAATCCATATGTGCACATTATTGTCATTCTAAACAATCTCGTCCATTAGTTTTGCAAGTATAGAAACTAAAGGGGCAGTTGTTGTAATTGATTCGCAACTAAACCCACATTAATCACATATATATGTTCAACTAAATGACATAGATTAAGTATAGATGTGTAGCATGGAAAACTTAATGAATATATTAAAACATGTATATATATTCCATCAACTAGTCCTAATTAACCAAATGAGATCAATATGAATAAAACAAACATCAAATAAAGCACAACACAAACTCCCACTATATTATGCATTATCAAAAGTCGTTTCACCCATATGAGCAGTATGCTCGTGAAACATCAAAAGAGATAACACTTTATAAAATGGATTCAATAACATGGAGTTTGATTCTATAAATTGTATATCTATTTGTTCATTTTATACTTATTTCTTTTCATCAAGAGACGTAACCATATGATGTCTTTCGACATCTTTGCATCCAGTAAAACAGAATCGGAATACCTAATGATCTCAAAAATGATCCGATTTTATAAACATAAGCATGTAGTTTAATGTTTTATAGGTACTTCATCATTCTTTTGGATGCAACTTAATGTTCTTCTTTTCGAATTGCTTTGGTATTGACCAAGCATCCCAATAATAAATGCAAGGTCTAGACGAGTACAGACTTGTCCATACATTAAGCTTCCTACTGCCGGTGCATAAGGGATATTTTCCATATACTTGGATTCAAAATTAATTTTAGGACATTACTTTAAATTAAATTTATCTCCTTTAGAGACAAGGGTGTCATGTGGTTTACAATTTTCCATGCTAAACCTTTGTAACACATTCTCTACATAGCTCTTTTGTGATAATCCCAAAATATCTCGTGAATGATCACGATGAATTTGGATTCCTAATACAAAAGATGCCTCACCAAGATCTTTCATCTCAAATTTGTTTGAGAGAAATTTCTTAGTTTCTTTTATAAGGTCCTTATCATTACTAGCAAGTAAAATATCATCCAAATATTATCCACATATAAGATCAAAATTATAAATCTACTCCCACTGAACTTATGGTATACACAATCTTCACCAAGATTCGTTTCAAAACCAAATGAAAGAATAACTTGATTAAATTTTAAATACCATTGACGAGAAGCTTGTTTGAGACCATAAATGGATTTTTTAAGTTTACAAACTAATTGATTAGTTTGATCTGAATCAGTCACCATTTCTGGTTTCCTCATATAGATGGTTTCCTCAATGTCTCCATTGAGAAAAGCCGTCTTAACATCCATTTGACGAAGGTCAAGATCATAATGTGCCACTAATGCCATAATGATCCTAAAATAGGTTTTAGAAGATATCGGAGAAAATGTTTCTTTAAAATCAATGCCTTCCTTTTGAGTAAATCCCTTAGCAACAAGACGTGCTTTATATCTTTCCACATTACGTTGCGAATCCCTTTTGGTTTTAAATATCTATTTACTACCAATAAGTTTTACACCTTCAGGTAATGGGACAAGATCCCAAACGTCATTGTCTTTCACTGATTTTAACTCCTAATTAATGGCATTGATCCACTTATGAGAATTAGGACTATTAATGGCTTCATAGAAGGTGATTGGTTCATCTCCCACTAAACCTAAGGTGTCCTCATTCTCCGCAAGATACACATCATAAATATCAGGAATAGCACTTCTTCCTCTAGTGGATTTCCTTAAGGGCACCAGTTCATCCTCATTTTGAGGTTGTTAAATTTCCTTATGTCCAACATTTTCATGTTGTCCGTTATTTACGGGAGTTTCTATATCATTTTTGTAATATCCAGAAATAATAATAATCATATTAATAAATAAATAAATTTTAAATAGTGAGCCAGAAATAATAATAATAAAAATAAGTAATAATAAAATAAAACAAAATAAAATAAATAATAATAAGTAAATAATGAGCATTAAGTAGGGGAATTTATATGGATTTAAAAAAAAACTGTTAATTAAATGAGTGTAATAATTTGGGTATATGATGGGTCAATTATTACTTGTGTAGTAATTGGTAGTAATTGGAATGAAATTGCTTTGGCCATCCGTTTCTTGCCTAGAAGGAGTATAAATAGATAGTAACTTTTGTTCACAAATAACAAAAGATTGAAAAAGGGTAAGTGGCGTGATCTTGGCGTGTGCAGAGAAGTGTGCAGAGAAAAGAAAGAAGGAAGAGGTAAGTTGTCCTATTAATATTTGTATTTGTGTTTGGGAAAAATTGGGTAAGTATTATTCTTTGGAGTAAGTTACTATTCTTTGGCAAAAAATTAACTAAGAAAATGGTAAGGAAAGTACCAGGGAAATGAAAAGAATAAAAAAAGAAAAGTGAATGTGTGTGTACGTATAGTTTGTGTACGGGTGGGAGTAAGAATTGAAATGAGTTTCTTGGGTTTTTGGGAAGAGGTCCAAATTGAAAGAAAAAGTTAAGGGGGTTTTCACTTAACATCTTACACTATGTATTATATATTTTTGATAGATTTTGGAAGGCAGAATTGAGGGCTTTGTTGTCCTTCGAAAATCTTAGCAAAGACATCCATTCAAGGTAAGGGATTATACCTCTAATTAGGTAATTGATGTCTCATTTCAATTCGTAGGTTTCCATGAATTTTATTGAAAATGTCCGTCCTTGAAAATATTAAAAGTCAACCTTGGGTTGATACTTGCTTTGACTCCGTCGAACAGCGTCTTTTGCTAAAAGTCAAATATTTCAATATCTCCAATTTTTGTGACTTCATGTTAATATTATTTGTACATAAAGTATTTGCATATCTCAATATGAATTGGAAATTTTTCACATGATCACTAAGCTAAACAACCCATGTTAATGGGGTATAATTGTAAATTGGCCTTTTTGGCATTTTTGTTCACTGCTGAGGATTAGCAGTGGGGTGTTCCGGAATCACTGTTTTATATTTGTGCTCCTTGTGGGTTTTGGTTTGATAAGATCGATTGACCGCTTATGTGATCATGACTCTGTTAAAATATTCGTTTGATAATGATTGAATCATATTGTTAATTGTTCCGTTTTGATTCTTTTAGAATAAGCATTGGATGTCATCATTCTCATTGCTATTGCCTCGTTGAAAAAGATTGCTTATTTTTGTGGTCACCTCTTCTTAGTATTCGGAGGGGTCCGTATATGATCTTATTGGGCATTGTTCGCTCACCCTTTCGTATTCTCTGTTCTTTCAGGTAAGCGTTAGAAGGAGGATGATTTGAGAATATTCATCTTTTAAATTTTATGTTTTCTAGACATTGAGTAATGGTGTAAGACTTTTGAGTTTTAAATTGTAAGTATGTCAGTTTAGATTGAACCCTAGACCGTTTGGGTTGCAGTAATGATCAAAGAATAATTTTGATATATTCACGCTTAATTAATTATGTATTGTATTGGTAAGAGTAACGGACTCAAGGTTGGGACCCATACATAACGGAGATTAGAAGTTTCTTGGGCCTCGCAGGCTACTACCGACGGTTTGTAGAAGGCTTCTCTAAGATTGCAATGCCATTAACAAGGTTGATGCAGAAAAAGGCTAAATTTATATGGACAGATGAATGCAAAGCAAGTTTCCAAGAGTTAAAGAGGCGGTTAGTATCTGCACCAATCTTAGCGTTACCGACAGCGGATGGGAAGTTTGTTGTCTATAGTGATGCGTCACTCAATGGCCTTGGATGTGTTCTAATGCAAGATGGGAAAGTTATTGCGTATGCATCAAGACAACTGAAGAATTATGAGAAAAACTACCCAACGCATGATTTGGAGTTGGCAGCAGTAATTTTTGCTCTGAAGATATGGAGGCGTTATTTGTATGGTGTGGCATGTGAAATCTACACCGACCATAAAAGCCTTAAATATATTTTTACTCAGAAGGAGTTGAATATGAGGCAAAGGAGGTGGCTAGAGTTGCTAAAAGACTATGATTGCACAATTTTGTATCATCCAGGAAAAGTCAATGTGGTCGCCGATGCTTTGAGTCGTAAGCATAAAGGGAGTTTGGCATCTCTTTTAGAAGCTGGAAGTTATGGTTTGAATGACTTTGAACCCTTTTATATGGAAGTCAATGTTCGAGGGGATAAGGGGTACTTGGCACAATTGAGCGTTGTTCCGAGTGTGATGGAGAGGATTAAGGAGGCACAAGCTGGCGATGAAGAGTTGATGGAAATAATGAAGAATTTGAGTGAAGGGGATGAGTCAGGGTTCCGTATGGATAAGGAAGGCATTCTCCGCTATGGCTCAAGGATATGTGTGCCGTCGGATGTTAAGCTTAGACAAGAAATCTTGGAGGAGGCTCATTGTTCAAAGTTTGCGGTTCACCCTGGAAGTACGAAGATGTACCGGAACATGCGAGATACATTTTGGTGGAACAATATGAAGAGAGAAATAGCGGAATTTGTTTCTCGGTGTTTAGTTTGTCAACAAGTTAAAATTGAACACCAAAGACCTGGCGGATTATTGCAGTCTTTACCTGTACCCGAGTGGAAGTGGGAACAAATTACTATGGATTTTGTCACTGGATTGCCAAGAACAGTTAAGGGGTACAACGCCATTTGGGTCATTGTAGATAGATTGACCAAGTCCGCCCATTTCCTTGCTATTCGAGTAACCGACTCTATTGAAGTATTGGCAAAGCTTTATATAAAAGAGATTGTAAGACTTCATGGAGTCCCGGTATCAATTGTGTCAGATCGAGACACGAGGATTACGTCAAAATTTTGGAAAAGCTTGCAACGAGCCATGGGAACCAGCTTATGCATGAGTACGGCCTTCCACCCACAAACGGATGGTCAATCGGAAAGGAACATTCAAACATTGGAGGATATGTTAAGATCTTGCACATTGGATTGGAAAGGGAATTGGGATGATCATTTGCCATTGGTAGAATTCACGTACAACAACAGTTTTCATGCGAGCATTGAAATGGCACCGTACGAAGCTCTATATGGACGAAAATGTCGTTCTCCTACATGTTGGGATGAGGTGGGAGAAAGAAAGTTATTGGGACCCGAGTTAGTTCAGGTCACTATAGAAAAGATCCAGTCTATTAGAAAGAGGTTGCTAACAGCTCAAAGCCGACAAAAGTCATATGCCGATAAACGACGTCGCGAATTGGGATTCGAGGTAGGAGATCATGTATTCTTGAAAATATCTCCGACCAAGGGTATCATGCGATTCGGTATTCGGGGAAAACTTAGTCCCCGATTCGTTGGACCTTTTGAAATTTTGGAACGGGTTGGAGAGGTGGCATATAAGCTTGCGTTGCCTCCGATTTTAGCTGGAGTTCATAATGTGTTTCATGTATCTATGTTAAGGAAGTATGTACCAGACCCGAACCACGTAATCGAGTACGAGCCGTTACAGATTCGAGAAGATCTCAGTTATGAAGAGCAACCTATCAAGATTGTAGATAAAAAGGATCAAAATTTGCGGCGACGTGTCATTCCCTACGTCAAAGTTCAATGGAGTAACCATTCCGAAAGGGAAGCGACATGGGAACTGGAAAGTGAGATACGCGAGAAGTATCCACACCTCTTTGTTTGACAAGGTACGTTAAGTTTGGGGACCAAACTTTCTTTAAGTGGGTAAGTATGTAATATCCAGAAATAATAATAATCATATTAATAAATAAATAAATTTTAAATAGAGAGCCAGAAATAATAATAATAAAAATAAGTAATAATAAAATAAAACAAAACAAAATAAATAATAATAAGTAAATAATGAGCATTAAGTAGGGGAATTTATATGAATTTAAAAAAAAAAAACTGTTAATTAAATGAGTGTAATAATTTGGGTATATGATGGGTCAATTATTACTTGTGTAGTAGTTGGTAGTAATTGGAATGGAATTACTTTGGCCATCCTTTTCTTGCCTAGAAGGAGTATAAATAGATAGTAACTTTTGTTCACAAATAACAAAAGATTGAAAAAGGGTAAGTGGCGTGATCTTGGCATGTGCAGAGAAGTGTGCAGAGAAAAGAAAGAAGGAAGAGGTAAGTTGTCCTATTAATATTTGTATTTGTGTTTGGGAAAAATTGGGTAAGTACTATTCTTTGGAGTAAGTTACTATTCTTTGGCAAAAAATTAACTAAGAAAATGGTAAGGAAAGTACCAGGGAAATGAAAAGAATAAAAAAAGAAAAGTGAATGTGTGTGTACGTGTAGTGTGTGTACGGGTGGGAGTAAGAATTGAAATGAGTTTCTTGGGTTTTTGGGAAGAGGTCCAAATTGAAAGAAAACGTTAAGGGGGTTTTCACTTAACATCTTACACTATGTATTATATTTTTTTGATAGATTTTGGAAGGCAGAATTGAGGGCTTTGTTGTCCTTCGAAAACCTTAGCAAAGACATCCATTCAAGATAAGGGATTATACCTCTAATTAGGTAATTGATGTCTCATTTCAATTCGTAGGTTTTCATGAATTTTATTGAAAATGTCCGTCCTTGAAAATATTAAAAGTCAACTTTGGGTTGATACTTGCTTTGACTCCGTCGAACAGCAATAATAAAAATAAGTAATAATAAAATAAAACAAAATAAAATAAAATAAATAATAATAAGTAAATAATGAGCATTAAGTATGGGAATTTATATGGATTTTAAAAAAAAAACTGTTAATTAAATGAGTGTAATAATTTGGGTATATGATGGGTCAATTATTACTTGTGTAGTAATTGATAGTAATTGGAATGGAATTACTTTGGCCATCCGTTTCTTGCCTAGAAGGAGTATAAATAGATAGTAACTTTTGTTCACAAATAACAAAAGATTGAAAAAGGGTAAGTGGCGTGATCTTGGCGTGTGCAGAGAAGTGTGCAGAGAAAAGAAAGAAGGAAGAGGTAAGTTGTCCTATTAATATTTGTATTTGTGTTTGGGAAAAATTGGGTAAGTACTATTCTTTGGAGTAAGTTACTATTCTTTGGTAAAAAATTAACTAAGAAAATGGTAAGGAAAGTACCAGGGAAATGAAAAGAATAAAAAAAGAAAAGTGAATGTGTGTGTACGTGTAGTGTGTGTACGGGTGGGAGTAAGAATTGAAATGAGTTTCTTGGGTTTTTGGGAAGAGGTCCAAAATGAAAGAAAAAGTTAAGGGGGTTTTCACTTAACATCTTACACTATGTATTATATTTTTTTGATAGATTTTGGAAGGCAGAATTGAGGGCTTTGTTGTCCTTCGAAAATCTTAGCAAAGACATCCATTCAAGGTAAGAGATTATACCTCTAATTAGGTAATTGATGTCTCATTTCAATTCGTAGGTTTCCATGAATTTTATTGAAAATGTCCGTCCTTGAAAATATTAAAAGTCAACCTTGGGTTGATACTTGCTTTGACTCCGTCGAACAGCGTCTTTTGCTAAAAGTCAAATATTTCAATATCTCCAATTTTTGTGACTTCATGTTAATATTATTTGTACATGAAGTATTTGCATATCTCAATATGAATTGGAAATTTTCCACATGATCACTAAGCTAAACAACCCATGTTAATGGGGTATAATTGTAAATTGGCCTTTTTGGCATTTTTGTTCACTGCTGAGGATTAGCAGTGGGGTGTTTCAGAATCACTGTTTTGTATTTGTGCTCCTTGTGGGCTTTTGGTTTGATAAGGTCGATTGACCGCTTATGTGATCATGACTCTGTTAAAATATTCGTTTGATAATGATTGAATCATATTGTTAATTGTTCCGTTTTGATTCTTTTAGAATAAGTATTGGATGTCATCATTCTCATTGCTATTGCCTCGTTGAAAAAGATTATTTATTTTTGTGGTCACCTCTTCTTAGTATTCGGAGGGGTCCGTATATGATCTTACTGGGCATTGTTCGCTCATCCTTTCGTATTCTCTGTTCTTTCAGGTAAGCGTTAGAAGGAGGATGATTTGAGAATATTCATCTTTTAAATTTTATGTTTTCTAGACATTGAGTAATGGTGTAAGACTTTTGAGTTTTAAATTGTAAGTATGTCAGTTTAGATTGAACCCTAGACCGTTTGGGTTGCAGTAATGATCAAAGAATAATTTTGATATATTCACGCTGAATTAATTATGTATTGTATTGGTAAGAGTAACGGACTCAAGGTTGGGACCCATAAATAAGGGACCGAGATTCGGGTCGTTACAATTTTGAATTGTATATTCTTGTTGAATTTTAGGTACAATTACTTGATTTCCAACAGGAACTAAAGTTGAAGGAATAAAGAGTGGTTCGTCTAACTCTTCAAATTCAAAATCATTACTATTTCTCCCACTAAATTCAATATCCTCAAAGAACCTAGCATTGTCAGTCTCGAAAAATGTTCTAATTTTCGGGTCATAAAATTTATATCCCCTAGATCTCTTAGCATACCCTACAAAGTAACTACCAATGGTCTTAACGTCCATACGGAGTTTTGTCGGTAGCCTTTGAAGCAGCTCTATTGAGAATATATGTAGTGGTTCTTTAAAGTTATTCACCCAATACGTCCAATGATTGAGACTTTACATGAAGAAAATAATTGTATCCATAACGAGAGTAATCATCTATGAACGTGATGGAATATTGTTGACAATTTCATGAAGGGGTAATGAATGGTCCACAAATATCCGTATGAATTAGTTCTAAGACATCTGAAGCTCTCAATGATTCAAAATTTTCTTTAGAGTTTGTAAATTTTCTTTTAATACATTCAATACAAAAGTTTCTATCTGAAATATCAAGTTTATTTAAGATTCCTTCTGACGCAAGCTTGTCAATTCTCCTTTTGGAGATATGACCCAAACGCCTATGCCATAAGGTATAAGAATTTTCACTTAAAACTTTCGTTTTGTGTCTCTAGTTTTGGTTTCATTATTGTGGGACTGGGACTCATTAATTGTCTTGACTGTGTCAAGTAAATAATGATTATCAAGGTATGATAAAGTACTAATACCGACAAGCTTGGAATTGAAATGAAGATCACATTTATTATTACCGAACGAACAAGAATAACCTTCCTTGTCCAAAACTGTGATAGATATTAAATTCCGTCTAAAGGACGGTATAATGAATGTATTATTTAGTACAAAATAATACCCAGTACTTATCATTAATATAAAAGTCCCTATGCCTATAACTTCATCCGGATTTCCAGCTCCCATATAGATGTATTTCTCATCTTCACTGGGGATTCGGTAATTCAGGCAACCCTGCATACATGAACTAATGTGAGTTGTTGCACCAAATACAACCACCATGTAAATTAAGGAATTGAAACCAAATTTTCCTTAGTACAAACAAGACCAAATGACATACCATTCTGAATTCGCCATTCGCGATACTTATGGTAGTCGTTCTTCATGCGAGTAAGGTCCTTGCAAAAGAAGCATTTCTTAACTTTATGATCATTAAATGATCCCTTATGCTTCTTACTTGCAACCGCAATTTCCTTCCCTCTTCTCTTAATCCCACGAGAAGAAGTAAATGCTAAGTGAGTACTTTCTAATTTAAGATATTTCATCCTATCTTTCTCTTGTGTCATATGTGAAAGTAATTCATTAATATTCCACTTGTACTTCTGACATTTATAGGTCACCTCAAAAGGACCAAATTGAGGAGGAAGATAGATCAAAACTAAGTGCACGAGCAGATCTTCCGAAATCTCTAACTTAAGTGCCTTTAGTTTGATCGAAATATGATATAATTCAATAATGTACTCCCTAAGATTTTCGTCACCCTTGTACCGAATGGAAACAAGTTTCCACAAGAATTCAAGAAAAAACTCAGCATTTTCGATCTCAGAGACATTGTCCAAAAATGTCTTTGAAACTGCATTTTCCATGATCATTAGACTCACGCGGTTGGACCGTTCCCATTGCTCAACATTTTTTCGTTCTATAACGGCATTTCCTTTAGTGAGAGCAGCGAGACTTGGTTCCCCTAATGCGTGATCGATGTCCATACAGCCTAAGATCATCGTTATATTATTTTTCCATGTTTTAAAGTTAATCCCATTAAGCATTGGAACATTGTTCATAGCAGTAGTAATAGATGAAGCGTTTATCAAATCTGTTGGGAATAAGAACGAAGAATGAATACAAAACATGTATAAGAAACTACATAATGAATAAAGTGATTAACTATATCAATGAATCCCATCAAAAAGATAATCAACATGACATCAAAACTAATCTTTGGATTGCGAATTGACTCATAATTTGATTTATCTTAGGGTAATAAATGACTTTAAACAATACATTTCAAATACTTGCCTTCCTTTGGGCCGGTTCAAGTATTAAAAATGTCCTAACATTTAAAGCATTTGTTACCCGACAATAAAGAATATAAATAACTCATTTTAAATACACGCCTTTCTTTGGGATGGTTCAAAAGTATTCAAAATTACCAAACGTTTTATTCAATTATCACCCCATGAATGCAAATATTTAGTCAATAACAAGATCTCCTTTGGAAAATTCATGTTACCACATATTGATATAAACATTCATCACTTTACAATTTCGTATCTAAACAACGTAAATCACTTTGGTGACAATATTGTTTAGAAATGAATGAAATTGTTAAGCATATAATTAATCACACTTTATGGCACAAATTAATGTATACTTTACTCAAATAATGAATGAAAATTGACCAAAATAGCAAAATATTGAAAATGTTGAAAATTTGGCCAAAATAAGTCATGCTCGACCGAGTCAAGGAAGGTGCTCGGCCGAGCAAAAGACTCCAGAAACAGCCCTTTCTCCTCCCTTGTGCTCGGCCGAGTCTTAGGGGTGCTCGGCCGAGTCCTTAGAGGTGCTCGGCCGAGTCCTTAGGGGTGCTCGGCCGAGCATCATGACCGTTGGAAGGCACCCTTTCAAAAAATTTCAAACGTTGTGCGGATACAAATGGGGTGCTCGGCCGAGTCAAGGGGTATGCTCGCCGAGCAGACCCTAAACGTCAAATTTTCCAGATTTTGACTATCAATTCTTAACTTAATGGTGAATCAGTATTCAACCAAAGCAAGTAGATCCGCATACTCACAACACATTTTTAAATGCGTGGCTATGAATTTGAACAAACTCACAATGCATCCAATGATGGTGGCTATGTTCAAAATGGGATAATCTTACATTAAGAATTGAAAGCCTTTTGAGTAAAACCAAAAATTTATAATTATAATTTAACACAATACTCTAGAAATGAATTAGAGTTGCACCAGTTCATAAGTGCACGACCGAACCAAATTGAAATTTTCTTGAAAATATGTGAACAGTGTTTGCACGGCCGTGCGTTATAACTTGCACGGCCGTGCAGTCACTATTCACAGCTTTTTCCAAAAGGCACCTGTTCATAATTGGCCGAGCAAGACCCTTTTCATAGAAAAATTTTCTTCACACAAAAGATGAATGGTAAGAAAAATTAACGCTTAACCATGACATGAATACACAAGTAGATCCAACACGGTTGTGCGAAATAAAATGCTCTGTTGTGTCAATGGGATAATCTTGCATGAACCATCATGTCCTTTTGAGTAATCTTCAATCCATATTCAGAATTTAATCAAGCAATGAATACTAACACCCTAGCAACGAATTAGAGCATTCAAATAACATCATAACATAATGACATCAACAGGATTAAGAATCAAAGTAGAGCAAAATATATGCTATATGAATTCAAACTTAATCCAAAACTTGAGAGGCTCTGATACCAATTGTTGGAACATTTCTATTCCAATAACCCCAAAGCACTCAAGTCTAGATTAAGTAAGAGAAGAAGATGAAGGCGGAAGCGTGATACCTGTTGAGTCCATCTTGTTACTTGATGATGTTCTTGCAAAGGAAGGGAGGAAAGAAGAAGAAAATGAAGGAGGGAAATGTAGATCTTCTTGATGATAAATGCCTTCCTTAGAACTCAGATTATGGAGAGAGTATATAAGAATGATGTAGTAGTTTCTAGGCTGATGGTAAGCCTCTATATATAGGAAATAATGGCACCTCATCAAGGGACTACACCCTTTCAATTAAGCGGTGTGAAATTACCATTCTGCCCATCATAAATAGGTAATTTCCACCTCGAAATTTCTACACATTTAATTAATATTCTATACTTTACAATAACATTATTTTAATGATTTATACATGTATGTCTACATGTCACTTATATTTATTAAGTATACACATTTTGCAATTCATGTTCTTACAAATATTGTTAATGGTGCTTTAGTAATAATTCGTGAAGTTTTATGAAGATGGTCAAATTTTCATTTTTTTTAATGTAAGTTTAACTAAGGCGACTATCAAAAATTTAATAAGATTACTGGCCGAAACGGTTGAACCATTATTTTTTAAAAAAAAAAACTTAATGAGACTACTTTTCAAATGGTTAAACCATTATACTATTTAATTAGTGATACACCCGTGCGTTAATGGCACGGGCATGAAACTACTTTAAACAAAGTTGAATTTTAATCAAATATATATGTAAAAAATTATAGAAGAAAGATAAAATTAATACTTTCTCCATCCCACTTTAGCTTACAATAAATATTTTTAAAAAAATAAAAAAATATATCTATATCTTATAGTTTATAAGAACTATTATAATTAAAGAATTATTTTACTTTAAATAAACGGATTTAATAATTAATCATTAGTTATGAATTTTAATGTTTTGTAAAAATATTACATTTTTTTTAAACAATTGACTATTTATTCATTCTAGCTCAAGTGAATTGCAAACCTTAAAAATATTAAAAAACCTAATAAATGAGCCCAACATCCGTTGATATCATAAACATCATCCTTAACACCGCTCTCTCTTTCTCTTTCTCTCTCTCTCTCTCTCTCGCGTATATTCAAGTTTTTTTTTTTTTGTCGTTTTATCTCACTATCTATATAAATTTCACCGCATAAATCACCATTCTCAAATGCTATACACTTGTTCTCAGTAGTATCATAAAATATTTGTTGTGGGATTTCAGCTTAGGTTATTGAAATCAATCAATAACATTTTATATATCTTTTCGAGCCTTCAATTTGAGTGTTTTTGCACTCATTTACTTTTTTTTTTTGAATTAATTTTTATTACTTTGATTTTTTTAAGATTATGCACTTATTTCATGTTATTTATGATTGATTTTAAGAAATTAACTCATTTATTATAGTTGCATGCATATTTCAAGATTCAAATTAAGATAATTTTTTATTTTTCCCAAAATTATTTCTGACCCAGTGTATATATTAATATTTACAATTTTAGGTTACAATTTTATGCTATTTTTCTGTTTATTATTTTTTGAATGTTATTTCATGATATTAATAACCAGTTTATAAATAATTAAGTAATTTATTATATTACAACAAATATTTTAAGATCAAAATTTGGAAAATTATTATTTTCCCAAAAAAATTGTAATCCTTCATATATTTAATCATTTATGTGAATATTTTATTTAATTGATCAAATTTGAAACTTCTTATATTCAAAACATTGTCAAAAGATTATATTTGTACAATGCTTCAATAATTAACTTCTGCAATACTTCGATTCAACAGTAATTGTATTTGTGTTTAGTATGGAGTATTAATTTTTTTTTTGAAACCACAATATTAATTGTTTTAATCCTAAACTGTTTTAAATGAAAGGATAGTAATCATTTATTGTGTTGAATGTTTAAATATGACTTTAATTATATGTTAATAAATGCACATCATGCACAAAAAATAGTTACATAATTAATGGTGCATGTATTTAACATTGACTGAATTGTTGAAATATATATATACTATATATATATATATATGAATAATTATATCAAAACATATAAAAAACAGAATTATAATAGTACAAGATCCACAACAAAATTGCTTGGATTACCATACATAGTTGAAAGCAATAAAAAATATGATTAACTAATAGTGATTATTAAAGGCATCTTGATCGAACGAGATTAGGGGCGAGTGAGTGTGTTAAAACACCTCCACATAGTAATCTCCCAAATTTGACTTCCTCTAGAATCAAAGTGAAGAACTTGTGTTACTATGTACATAGGGATGGTTTGTGACATTTACATGTGATCTTTCAGATGGCGCAGAACGTTTAAGGCAAGTGGACTAGTTTATGGCAAGTGGGCTATCAGATGCCGCGAAACGTTTATGGGCGATCATCTAGATAGACGTGTATCATATTATATAATAAGTTTCTAGATAGACGTGTATGATATTTTGTAATAAATTTCAATAGTGGTGAAACTTTATAGAATTTGTAATTGACAGGGCAATAGATCTGTAATAGACTCCATAGAAATTTGTAATATAATGACAATTTCCTTGAATAATATCAAACTTAAAAAATAAAATAAAAACTAATAGCGATCAACAACGTCAAGAGATTTCTGATTTATCACTAATAACTGTAACAACTCATTTATTCTCTTTCTTAAGGAGTATCTATATCCCAATGAATTTTCATTTTTTATATTGAGAAGCATTTTTTTTTTTAAATTGAAATTTAAGCATTTTTAATAATATAAATACCTTATTTATTTTAATTTAAAAGTTGGTAGCTTCAATTTAAGAAATGTTTATCATATTGATCAATTTCCTTGAGTCAAGTACAAATTTCTATGAAGTTTATTATGGAAGTGAAGTTGGTATAACTTAATCTATTAGAAGTTAGAACATCTATTACAAACGAACAACCCCAATGGGGCAATATGTGGGATTTGAACAATGAATTTCCATCTATGGGAACTTAATGGACAATCGGATATCAATAGAGCAAACATCTTTGATTTACTAATTTTAATTTTAATGATCTTATTATACTGCTTTCTCCATTTCATTTCAAATTAAACTAATTTTTTGAACACAATGATTAATAAAACTGAATAATTAAAGTAGAATAAAGAATAACTGAGAAGATAATAATTTGATTGGTGTTGTGAGTATAAAAGTAAATAAATTATGAAAAAGAATGATTGGAAAGAACAGTAAAAATTCTTTGTCATTTTAAAAAAATCAATTTGAGATGGCGAAACTAGCAAAAAAAATCTGATTTGAAGTGAGATGGGGAAAGTATATTACAAGTGTAAACATGAATTAACATCAATCGATTAATAAGAAATTATCTAATACTTCTTTGTTTTAAAATTGGAAACGAAGAAAGTAGTACTTTCGTCACATAGAGTAAGGTTCTTACTTTTTTTTTTTATAAGTCTAAAAGTAAGATTTTTAGTTATTTCATTAGTTGAAATGGACAATAAAATTCACTTGTCATTATCAAAACAAATATTTTTTTACCCACTTACTCTCTTTATTTTACTTTTCATATTTATAATATTTATTTTTTCTTAATTTTCATATAAAATCAAACTAAAAACTGTACTTCAAGATAAAAGGAAATAACATAAGGGTATTTCTATTTGCACAATGCAAATTCTATTTGCACAATGTGTTCCTAGATAAAAGTGATCCATTAATGTTTTTCTAGGTCTTTGTTAATTTTGGAATTTGAACTTCAAATCCTATCATCTAGACCCTAACTCCTCTACTAAAACTAATTAATTGCATTCTTCTTCTTTTTTTTCTTATCCCATTAAATTTCAGCTCTCCTTTTTTTTTTTTTTCATGCTTCTAGTTTCTGAAATACTTAGTTTATTAATCCAACAATAATATAAATTTTGAAAAATTTCCTTATAAACCTTTTATAATTTCATTAATAGGCTTTTTATCCAATATTAAAAAAATTTCAACACTAAAATCATTATCATTGTAAATAAATTTAATATTATTTTCCCTAAAATTCTTAGATAATTCTTTTTTTAGAGATAAGTGTACATTTATAAGACATTTTATATGACAATATTAATAATTTTAACATATTTTTGTTATAAATCAAGACAATTAAACTACTCAAATTAACTTCTTAATATGTATGAATTAAGTATTTTTACTTATATTTGAAGCCGGATAAAGCAACTTATAAAAGTAATAAAAGTAAGGCAAACATTAGCTAACCACGTTCTTGTTAAAAAAAAAAATAATAATAAAAAGAAAAGAAAACCACCCACTTTATTTTTGCATGTTTGATATTATTGAAACTAATTATCTTATAATTCCAAAAAAAAAAATTAAATCATGAACAATTTCCTTAACTATTACTTATTCACTGTGTCATACATTTTTTTTGTAATATCTTACATAATGGTTAAGCCACCATCTACACTCACTTTATTTGACTATTGTTAATAGGACTAATTATCTTATTTCCAATAAATCAAAAACTACTAAAAATTAAGCCTAAAAATTGCTCTTATTCAAGAGAATTTTGAATTATTTAAGATATTTATTTCGAGATAAAAGTAGTGTTTTTGTCTTATTTCCAATAAATAAAAAACTACTAATAATTAAGCCTATAAATGTTTATTGGTACATCAATAGGGTCTCAAATTAATTTGTGCACATATAAGTAAAAGAGGTAAAAATGATATAAAATTGTCAAAAAATTATATTAAAAATTATTAGTCCCTCGATCTCAGACTAATAATCCCACTTTTCTTTTTGAAAGGTATCAGACTAAGAGTCCTACTTTTTGATTTATTCCCAAAATGCAAATAATGAATACTCAATTTTAGACATTTTTTTCTTTTATAGAATTACATAAAAAAATACTTATTACCCTATTTTTTATCCACTTGAATCATACATAGTATTTTGGAAAATTATGTTCTCAACTCACTTACACATGTTTTCTCATTTCGTAATGTTTTCTTAATAAACATGCAAACTCTTAGTATGACTCTTGATATGGAACGTAGGGAATATGATAGCAAACGGAGGCTTAAGAGAATAGAATAGCTGAACGATATTGACAAGAAACAATTTATGAAAGCTTCAAGCTTTTCTTTATTTTATTCAATCATCAAAAACTCTGCTGAATACAAAATCCTAGCTTATTATTTATACTAATCCTAAGAACATTCTAGAAATACTAAATAAATAAAACCCTAATTTCATAATTCATTAAAACCCTAAACCCATAAACAATTTAAGCCCACAACCCAAAGACATATGAAGCCCAAGCCAAGCCTCCCACGCCAAGCCTGTTTCCTTTACGATTTTTCGCCGTCGCTCGATCGTCGCTTCTCTGTGCGGGCGCCTGGGACTCCATGAGCGGCAGCGCCTCAATCCCTGCAAGACCTCCTCTATTTCGTTTCTTTGCCGCTTGTCGCCTCGTACAGCATCGAATATATATATATATATATATATATATATATATATATATATATATATATATATATATATATATATATTAATTTTTCACCCAAATATTGTTCTTAATAACCCGATTGCTTCGACGTAAAATCAATGTGATATTTCATATTCTAAGCATTGCAAGTAGTATGACACACCTTTCCTTTCAATCTAGTTCATCATAATTGTATTAACATGTTGTTATCGTAATCAAATCAGACATGATAACAGTAACCATCACAACCAAGTAACAAAGATAGGAGTGTGCTCGATGCATACTCTCAAGCCATAGTTGACATATTTCAAACATAATTGTGCAACTATATGGGCTACTCCACATTTGATTCAAATTAATGTACTAATTAACAAAAATATTTATATTTTAATTGTACTGTTGAATTTGTTGTACTGGCCGAATCGAAGATACGAAATAAATTAACCTAGTCTGTTGACTTATTTCAGATGTTTTAATTATATAAATTTCTTAATTTCTTTAATTTAGATATTAGTATTATAAATTTATATAGATAAATATTTATAATATAAATTAATTTTATACAGAACTATATTAAAATTAATCGAAAGAAAATTTATAAATTAAAATATAACTATATAACTAAAAATATCATAATATTAAGGTAATTAAGTAAGTAGATCATCCTAACTTTCATATTAGTACAATAAAGTCTAGTTAAATAGGGAGACTATATAATTATTAGGAAATTAGAATGGAAAGTAAGAAAATAAAAAATGAGATCTTCAATCATGACTAACTCACACAACTTTTCAACCTCTTAATTAGTTGTTTAGTATTTTTAGATTTTTTACATATTATTTTAATATAAAAAAAATGTGTAAATAGTAGGACCCTAACATAAGTACTTGAGCACTACGGAATATTTGTGAGTTCAAGTGGGAGGGAGTACATGCCAAGAAACGAAGAACGGAGAACCAAAAGCCACCAAAGTCACGCGTGAGGTCTTGTGGGCTCCCATTGCTGTCTGCATACCAAATCTCACTAGCTTACTTGTCACTCTCCACCTCATCCCACTTCTTTCAAATAATAATTAAAATAATAAAATAGGCCCAACTTGGATTCTCAACCTATAATTTATAATGATTTTAAGTAAAAATTGTAAGAACATAAATTGTAAAATGTGTATATTTAATAAATATAAGTGACATGTAAACGTATATGTATAAATTATTAAAATAATGTTATTGTAAAGTATAGAAATATTAATTAAATGTGTAGAATTTTCGAAGTAGAAATTACCTATTTATGATGGACAGAATGATAATTTCACACCGCTTAATTGAAGGGGTGTAGTCCCTTGATGAGGTGCCATTGTTTTCTATATATAGAGGCTTACCATCAGCCTAGAAACAACTACATCATTCTTATATACTCTCTCCATAATCTGAGTTTTAAGGAAGGCATTCATCATCAAGAAGATCTACATTCCCCTCCTTGATTTTCTTCTTCTTCTCTTCCTTCCTTTGCAAGAACAACATCAAGTAACAAGATGAACTCAACAGGTACCACGCTTCTGCCTTCATCTTCTTCTCTTACTTAATCTAGACTTGAGTGCTTTCGGGTTATTGGAACAAGAATGTTCCAACAATTGGTATCAGAGCCTCTCAAGTTTTGGATTAAGTTTGAATTCATATAGCATATATTTTGCTTTACTTTGATTCTTAATCCTGTTGATATCATCATGTTATGATGTTATTTGAATGCTCTAATTTCGTTGCTAGAGTGTTATTATTCATTACTTGATTAAATTCTGAATATGGATTAAAGTTTACTCAAAAGGACATGATGGTTCATGCAAGATTATCACATTGACACAATAGAGCGTTTTATGTCGTACAACCGTGTTGGATCTACTTGTATTCATGTCTTGGTTAAGCGTTAATTTTGCTTAACATTCATCTTTTGTGTGAAGAAAAATTTTCTGTGAAAAGGGTCTTGCTCGGCCAATTATGAACATGTGCCTTACCTGAATATAAATTTTTGGTTTTACTCAAAAGGCTTTCAATTCTTAATGTAAGATTATCCCATTTTTGAACATAGCCACCATCATTGGATGCGTTGTGAGTTTGTTCAAATGCATAACCACGCATTTAAAAATGTGTTGTGAGTATGCGGATCTACTTGCTTTGATTGAATATTGATTCACCATTAAGTTAAGAATTGATAGTCAAAATCTGGAAAATTTGACGTTTAGGGTCTGCTCGGCCGAGCACACCCCTTGACTCGGCCGAGCACCCCATTTGTAACAGCACAACGTTTGAATTTTTTTGAAAAGGCGGCATTCAACGGTCGTGATGCTCGGCCGAGCACCCCTAAGGACTCGGCCGAGCAATCTAAGGACTCGGCCGAGCGCAAGGGAGCCGAAAGGTGTGTTCTCTGGAGTCTTTTGCTCGGCCGAGCACTTTCCTTGACTCGGCCGAGCAAGACTTAATTTTGGCCAGAATTTCAAAATTTTCAATATTTTGCTATTTTGGTCAATTTTCATTCATTATTTGAGTAAAGTATGCATTAATTTGTGCCCTAAAGTGTGATTAATTATATGCTTAACAATTTCATTCATTTCTAAACAATATTGTCGCCAAAGTGATTTACGTTGTTTAGATACGAAATTGTAAAGTGATGAATGTTTATATTAATATGTGGTAACATGAATTTCCCAAAGAAGATCTTGTTATTGACTAAATATTTGCATTCATGGGGTAATAATTGAATAAAACGTTTGGTCATTTTGAATACTTTGAACCATTCCAAAGGAAGGCGGGTATTTAAAATGAGTTGTTTATATTATTTATTATCGGGTAACAAATACTTTAAATGTTAGGACATTTTTAATACTTGAACCGGTCCAAAGGAAGGCAAGTATTTGAAATGTGTTGTTTAAAGTCATTTATTACCCAAAGATAAATTAAATTATGAGTCAATTCGCAATCCAAAGATTAGTTTTGATGTCATGTTAATTATCTTTTTTTATGAGATTCATTGATATAGTTAATCACTTTATTCATTATGTAGTTTATTATACATGTTTGTATTCATTCTTCGTTCTTATTCCCAACAGATTTAATAAACGCTTCATCTATTACTACTGCTATGAACAATGTTTCGATGATTAATGGGATTAACTTTATAACTTGAAAAAATAATATAACGATGATCTTAGGCTGTATGGACATCGATCACGCATTAGGGGAACCAAGTCCTACTGCTCTCACTAAAGGAAATACCGTTATAGAACGGAAAAATGTTGAGCAATGGGAACGGTCCAACCGCGTGAGTCTAATGATCATGGAAAATGCAGTTTCAAAGACATTTTTGGACAATGTCTCTGAGATCGAAAATGTGAGTTTTTTCTTGAATTCTTGTGGAAACTTGTTTTCATTCGGTACAAGGGTGACGAAAATCTTAGGGAATACATTATTGAATTATTTCATCTTTCGATCAAACTAAAGGCACTTAAGTTAGAGATTTTTGGAATATCTGCTCGTGCATTTAGTTTTGATCTATCTTCCTCCTCAATTTGGTCATTTTGAGGTGACCCATAAATGTCAAAAGTACAAGTGAAATATCAATGTATTACTTTCACATATGACATTAGAGGAAGATAGGATGAAATATCTTAAATTAGAAAGTACTCACTCAGCATTTACTTCTTCTCGTGGGATTAAGAGAAGAGGGAAAGAAATTGCGGTTGCAAGTAAGAAGCATAAGGGATCATTTAATGATCATAAAGTCAAGAAATGCTTCTTTTGCAAGGACCTTACTCGCATGAAGAACGACTACCATAAGTATCGCGAATGGCGAATTCAGAATGGTATGTCATTTGGTCTTATTTGTACTAAGGCAAATTTGATTTCAATTCCTTAATATACATAGTGGTTGTATTTGGTGCAACAACTCACATTAATTCATGTATACATGGTTGCCTGAATTACCGAATCCCCAGTGAAGATGAGAAATACATCTATTTGGAAGCTGGAAATCCGGTTGAAGCTATAGGTATAGGGACTTTTAGATTAATGATAAGTACTAGCTATTATTTTGTATTAAATAATACATTCATTGTACCATCTTTTGATGGAATTTAATATCTATCACAATTTTGGATAAGGAAGGTTACTCTTGTTCTTTTGGTAATAATAAATGTGATCTTTATTTTAAATTCCAAACTTGTCGGTACTAGTACTTTATCATATATCGATAATCTTAATTTATTTGACACAGTCAAGAAAATGAATGAGTCCCATAATAATGAAACCAAAACTTAAGGCACTAAGCAAAAGTTATCAAGTGAAAATTCTTATATTCTATGGCATAGGCGTTTGGGTCATATATCCAAAGGGAGAATTGATAAAGCTTATGTCAGAGGAAATCCTAAAACAACTTGATACTCCGGATAAAACCTTTTGCATTAAAGTGTATTAAAGAAAACTGTACAAACATTAAAGGAAATAGGATATTTGAGAGTATCAAACATCTTGGAACTAATTTATATGGACATTGGTGAACCATTCACTAACCCTTCATGGAATGGTCAAAAATATTTCATTACGTTCATGGATGATTACTCTCTTTATGGATACATTATTTTCTTCATGTAAAGTCTCAATCATTGGACGTATTAGGTGAATAACGTTCGGGTCCTTTATACTCGCTATCTTGAAGAGTGTGGGATTGTCCCTCACTACACCATGTCGGGCAAACCTAGCATAGTGCAGTGGAGAGACATAATAGAATCCTTAAAGATATGGTAAGAAGTATGTTTTCTTGTACTTCTTTACCTCACTCATTATAGGGGATATAAATTTATGACCCGAAAACTAGAACATTTTTCGAGACTGGCAATGCTAGGTTCTTTGAGGATGTTGAATTTAGTGGGAGAAAGGTAATAATTTTGAATTTGAAGAGTTAGAGGAACTACTCTATATTCCTCCAACTTTAGTTCCTGTTGGAAATCAAGTAATTGCACCTGAAATTCAACAAGAACATACAATTCAAAATGATATAGAGACTCCCATAAATAACGGACAACATGAAAATGTTGGACATGAGAAAATTCAACAATCTCAAAATGAGGATGAACCAGTGCCCTTAAGGAGATCTAATAGAGCAAGAAGGAGCGCAATTCTGGATTATTATGTGTATCTTGCCGAGAATGAGGAACTGTTAGGTTTAGTGGGAGATGAGCCGCTCATCTTTTATGAAGCCATTAATAGTCCTAATTCTCATAAATGGATCGATGCCATAAATGAAGAGTTAAAATCAATGAAAGACAATGACGTTTGAGATCTTGTCCCATTACCTAAAAATGTGTAGCCCATTGGGTGTAAATGGATCTTTAAGACCAAAAGGGATTCACAACGTAATGTGAAAAGATATAAGACTCGTCTTGTCACTAAGAGATTTACTCAAAAGGAAGGCATTGATTATAAAGAAACATTTTCTCCGGTATCTTCTAAAAACTCTATTAGGATCATTATGGAATTAGTGGCACATTATGATATTGAGCTTCATCAAATGGATGTTAAGATGACTTTTCTCAATGGAGACATTGCGGAAACCATCTATATAAGGAAACCAGAAATGGTGACCGATTCAGATCAAACTAATCAATTAGTTTGTAAACTTAAGAAATTCATTTATGGCCTCAAGCAAGCTTCTCGTCAATGGTATTTAAAATTTAATCAAGTTATTCTTTCATTTGGTTTTGAAAAGAATCTTGTATACCATAAGTTCAGTTGGAGTAGATTTATATTTTGATCTTATATGTGGATGATATTTTGCTTGCTAGTAATGACATTAATATCTTAAAGGAAACTAAGAAATTTCTCTCAAACAAATTTGAGATGAAAGATCTTGGTGAGGCATCTTTTGTATTGGGAATCCAAATTCATCATGATCGTTCACGAGGTATTTTGAGATTATCTCAAAAGAGCTATATTGAGAAAGTCTTACAAAGGTTTAGCATGGAAAATTGTAAACCACATGACACCCCTGTCTCTAAAGGAGATAAATTCAGTTTAAAGCAATGTCCTAAAATAATTTTGAATCCAAGTATATGGAAATATCCCTTATGCACCGGCAGTAGGAAGCTTATTATTTGCGCAAGTCTATACTCGTCCAGACCTTGCATTTATTATTGGGATGCTTGGTCGATACCAAAGCAATTCGGAAAGAAGAACATTAAGTCGCATCCAAAAGAATGATGAAGTACCTATAAAACATTAAACTACATGCTTATGTATACAAAATCGGATCATTTTGAGATCATTAGGTATTCCGATTCTGTTTTACTGGATGCAAAGATGTCGAAAGACATCATATGGTTATTGTAAGTACCCAAATCCGGATCGTCAGAATCCGTTAAAAGTTAACCGGAACCCGTTAAGTTCCCCGTTCTCGAGTCAACGAGACTTCCCGGGACTGCCCCGTGCATCCCGACATCAAAGTGTACCCAACACACATTATCACACGTAAAAGTACATCTTTCCCCGAAAAACGAACTTTTCGGGGTCTTCCGAGATTCGATTTCCCATTTTTCGAGCGTCTCGACCTTCCGGAGGTCATAACTCCCTCATACGAACTCCATTTTGGGCCCACCACATATCAAATCGAACGCGAGAACAAGATCTACGCAGGTAACTTGTTCAATCAGGAAATATAGCTAATTTCAAGTACAGTCCGGCCGGACTCTTTTTACAGCTTAAATACGTATCCAAGACGTGTCAAACTCAAGGCCAAATGACCAAAATATCCCCAAATACAAGAGAGGTCCGGCCGGACTCCTTCTGCAAGGCAGAAACCCATCAGGCTAAGCAAAGAAGCTTCCTCCCCAAGACATTTTCTTACCCTCCAAGTTTAATCCCCCTATAAATATAACCCCTCCCCATTCATTTTCACACACAAAAATTCTCCTCCCTCCATCCCAAGCACAAAAGGCTTGTCTTTCTTCCGCTCTTCGGGGGCCCTCGTGCTACTCGTCGGCGGAATTCTCTACTCTTCGGGGGCCCTTGTGCTACTCGTCGGTAGATTCTGATCGTAGGCTAAACCGACACAAGTATAACGCTGCCCAAATCCCTAGGTTCCTAAACACCAAATAAAAGGGGAAACTCTGCCCAAACACTTTCGAAACACCTTTCAAACACCTTTTCGTATCCCGTATACGCCCACCGAGCCAAAGGAGCCGACCCTAGCCATAGGTAGCTCCCTCTCTCACTCTCAAAATGTAGATGTCACCGTCTAACGGGGTTCGATACGTTTTAGTCCCTAATCCTCTTTTCTTCCCGTAAGAAAAGTAATCTCGGGTTAAAACGGCGTTTCGACCCCGTTCCGTTTACTTTTATGTCATTTACCAATTCCGGATCGTTTGATCCGTCGATCGTCATTTAAATTCCTGTCATTTACAATTCCGGATTGTTTGATCCATCGAACGTCCTTTACTTTCATGCAACTTTACAACTCTGAGCCGTTTTGGCTCGTCGATCGTACTTTACAATTTCGAGTTGTTTGGCTCGTCGATCGTACTTTACAATTCCGAGTCGTTTGGCTCGTCGATCGTCATTTACAACTCCGAGCCGTTTTGGCTCGTCGATCGTACTTTCCAATTCCGGATCGTTTGATTCCGATGATACCTCACTTTAAATACTGTCATTTACAAAGTCCGACCCGTTTGGATCGTGATAGTATTTACTTTTCAAAGTCCGAGTCACAACCCGATTCGTTGATTGCATATCATTTAATACGTTTTTTCCGTAAATTGTTAACGATGTAATGCCCGGTTCAAAACCGGAGTTCGACCTTCGAACTCTCTTTCAAAATGCGCGAAATGACGTTTGGCATCCGAACACTCATCTTCAAACTAAAAGCCGAATTTTGACATTCAAAATCATTTAATACGCTTTTCCTAGTAAAAATCGTTAACAATGACTTGCCTGGTTCAAACACCGGAGTTCGACCTTCGAACTCCTTTTCAAACTCAAAATCGACGTTTGCCACGCAAACGCTCATTTCAAGCTCAAAATCGACATTTGTCATTCAAACGCTCGTCTTTTCAAACAAAGTCACCTAATCAACGTTGACATTCAAATCAAGATTAAGCTTGTCATTCAAGCCCCCATTTCAAAACACACACACACACACAATTTTGAGAAAGGTAGAAAGACTCGTCATATGAGGCGTTTCGGGTGATCTCGTAATACTCTTCCCGAAACGTAACGTGACCTCCGAACCTAACAATCTCTGGTACTCAAAGCTTTTTACTCGTTTTTGCTACCAATAAAAATGATCCCCTGTTTTCAAAGCTTTTTCCTATGTTTTTGCTACCAATAAAAACGACACCATTTCACAAAAGCCGTTTCTCAACGTTTGGGCTCAAAATACAAAACCGCGTGGCGACTCCTCATTTTCCTTCCCATGAAGCGAGGTCTCAGACACCAACCCTCCGCGAAATACAACCGCTTTCGCCCGCGCGAAATCCCGAGTAATTTCAGTTGGCGACTCTGCTGGGGATTGAGATACTTTTTTCAAAACTGTCGATGTTTTCAAAAAAGCCTTCCGTGGGTCAAACTTTCGTTTACCCTTCCTCGTTTTCGTGTGCGTGTGTTACTTTAAACCTCGAACGGTTTTTCAAAGGCATTACATTGTCAACTTTTCAAAATCATACCATGTTTGTGCATCCCCATTCATGTTCGATTTTCATCGATGTCTTTTGAACTGCGCATCATAATGCTTTAAGACACATTCTGAAAAATCTCTGTTTTACTCAGAAAAAAAAAGAATTTTAGTGACCGCACACTACTCGCACTTGCTGCCTCGGTACACTGCACACTACAACCTGTAACTCGGGATGGCCTTATCAGTTGCACCCCGATTGGTCTGCCAGACACCTTTCGAGGGCGCACGGGGTCGTCCCAAACAGCCCATCCTAGCCCGTGTAAGCCATGCACTCTTTGTGTCATACTTTGTCCAAGACCCCGGTTGGTTTTTGGCTTAGTTCGTGTCATAAAGCCCAAGTGTATGTTTTTTACGCCGGGTTCCGCCACGAGTCAAGCTCAAGAGGTTGAGACCGAAGGTCGTTCCCGACCCGAAGTCTTGAGCTTTTCAGCCTTGACTTTGACGCGGAGCTCTGCCAAAAAATATACCCGAAGGTTCAATGTGACACCGTGTCACCAAACCTCACCGTATGCATCGTGCCAACCACAACTTGGCCAACGCCAAAAGCTAAGGTCCCTCGCGCAAGCGAGTCAGGAGAGGTCATGCCAAAATTTTGGCACGATCCTCGCCTTAACTTAAGGACGTTGACTTCGACTGTGGCCCGTGCGTCACATACGTTGGAAGTTTGCGTGATCAGCTAGCCTTAAGTTCACTTTTTCCTTTTTCGGTGGAACTCACTTGCCTTATAGGACCTCGCTAGGGATTGTCCGTCCCGAGAAAGATGATCTACAAATGGAAACGAGGGGCCTATAAGCGTAGTGACGAGATCCACTGATTAGAGCTCTAGGATTAGTTGCGAAAAAGAAGACACGCTCTTTTCCAACCATTTAGGACTCTGAGAAAAATGTGTTTTCAGTAAACTTAAACAACAATTGCATGGTCCCATCTCGGGAATCTTTAAAATAGTGACCCTCGCGTTCCAACTTTCAATCGCGACCTTCCGTGGTCCGATGTCTCATATCTTGACCCCTCGCGGGTCCTACTCTCAATCGCGACCTTCCGTGGTCCGATATCTCATATCTCGACCCCTCGTGGTCCAATCCTCAATCGCGACCTTCCGTGGTCCGATATCTCATATCTCGACCCCTCGCGGTCCAACTCTCAATCGCGACCTTCCGTGGTCCGATGTCTCATATCTTGACCCCTCGCGGTCCAACTCTCAATCGCGACCTTCCGTGGTCCGATGTCTCATATCTTGACCCCTCGCGGTCCTACTCTCAATCGCGACCTTCCGTGGTCCGATGCATCATATCTTGACCCTCGCGGTCCTAATCTCAATCGCGACCTTCCAAGTGGTCCGATGTCTCATATCTTGACCCCTCGCGGTCCAACTCTCAATCGCGACCTTCCGTGGTCCGATGTCTCATATCTTGACCCCTCGCGGTCCTACTCTCAATCGCGACCTTCCGTGGTCCGATGTCTCATATCTTGACCCCTCGCGGTCCAACTCTCAATCGCGACCTTCCGTGGTCCGATGTCTCATATCTTGACCCCTCCCGCTTGGTCTACTCTCCGATGCGACCTTCGTGAATCCACTATATCTGCAGTGTCTGCCAATCTTGACCCCTCGCGAGTCAAATCTCTGACTCTAATCGCTTGGACCTTGGTGTTAGAGTGTCTGTATCTTGACCCCTCATGAGGTCTCAACTTTCAATCGCGACCTTCCGTAGTCCGATATCTCATATCTTGACCCCTCGCGGTCCTACTCTCAATCGCGACCTTCTGTGGTCCGATACCTCATATCTTGACCCTCGCGGTCCAACTTTCAATCGCGACCTTCCGTGGTCCGATGTCTCATATAGTGACCCTCGCGGTCCAACTTTCAATCGCGACCTTCCGTGGTCCGATGTCTCATATCTTGACCCCTCGCGGTCCAACTCTCAATCGCGACCTTCCGTGGTCCGATATCTCATATCTTGACCCCTCGCGGTCCAACTCTCAATCGCGACCTTCCGTGGTCCGATATCTCATACCTCGACCCCTCGCGGTCCAACTCTCAATCGCGACCTTCCGTGGTCCGATATCTCATGCCTCGACCCCTCGCGGTCCAACTCTCAATCGCGACCTTACGTGGTCCGATGTCTCATATCTTGATCCCTCGCGGTCCAACTCTGTCGCGACCTTCCGTCAGATGTCTCATATCTTGACCCCTCGCGGTCCTCTCTCAATCGCGCGACCTTCTCCGTGGTCCGATATCTCATATCTCGGCCCTCGCGGTCCCGCTCTCAATCGCGACCTTGGTGGTCCGATATCTCGTATCCAGAGACCTCGCGGTCTAATCCTCAATCGAGACCTTGGCGGTCCGATTCCAAATAGTCGATCCGGACTCCCGCGGTCGATCTCAGATCTCCAATCGAGACCTTCGCGATCCGTCCCGAATAGTCGATCCGAGACCTTCGCGATCCGATCTCCGATCTCCAATCGAGACCTTCGCGGTCCAATCTCAAGTAGTCAATCCCGACCTTCGCGGTCCGATCTCCGATCTCCAATCAAGACCTTCGAGGTCGATCTCGAGTAGTCGATCCCAACCTTCGTAGTCCGATCTTCGATCTTCAATCAAGACCCCAGCGGTCCGATCTCAAAAAAAAGTCGATCCCGACCTTCGCGGTCCGATCTCCGATCTCCAATCGAGACCTTCGCGGTGCGATCTCAAAGTCGATCCCGACCTTCGCGGTCCGATCTTCGATCTCCATTCGAGACCTTCGCGGTCCGATCTCATATAGTCGATCCTGACCTTTGCGGTCCGATCTCCGATCTCCAATCGAGACCTTCGTGGTCCGATCTCAAATCGAGACCTTCGCGGTCCGATCTCCAATAGTCGATCCCGACCTTTGCGGTCCGATCTCAGATCTCCAATCGAGACCTTCGCGGTCCGATCTCAAATAGTCGATCCCAGGCCTTCGCGGTCAGATCTCTAATCTCCAATCGAGACCCTCACCGGTCCGATCTCAAGTAGTCGATCCACCTTCGGCGTTCCGATCTACGATCTCCAATCGAGACCTCCGCGGTCCGATCTCAAATATTCAATCCAGGCCTTTCACGGTCAAAACTTTATTCTCGACCTTTCACGGTCCAATTTTCGAGCCTTAAAGCCTTGAGCCACATACCCCTTCCGAAAACTAAGCCATACCTTTCGTTTCCTATAGCAAACAGAGAGTGGTTCAGAATTCAGGGTCAGCGCCTCGCCAGAATTACAGTAACGACAGCATCAGACTGTTCCTCAGTTTCCTCAGTTCCCTCAGCCAGACTTTCCGACATGTCAGACTCAATGAGAAATCGTGACGGGAACGGAACCCACTCCGGTAACGAGATATGACCTTTGGAAGAAGCCATCCGGGCCTTTGAGGTTCACAAAAGGCGAAGAAGATCGGCGGGAATTTCATGGTACGGCTTACGAGTGAGCGAGGTATAGCGGTATCCCCCGGCGGATGCTACTTTCATCCTAATCGGGGCGGCGATCCTTTACGATCAGCTCTCCTCGAGCCTTCGCGGAGGTTCCTCCACCGTCCGGCCCTACGGAAATCCTTCAATCCAAGGAAGCAGTAGGGGCTTCATCTGCCACCTCTCAAAGCAACCTGTCATATACGGCCGGCCGAGTACTACCCCTTTCAGCTCAATGCAACGGCGCAGTCTTTGGATCCTTTCAAACAGATCCCAATATCCCTCAAAATCCTCCCAGGTTCACTTCCTTCTCTCAATATGCTCAGTCATCAAGTTTCGTCCCCGTGGCTTTTCTGACCCATTTCTTCGGACAACTTGTATACTGCTCCCAGCCGCTCCATGGCCTCAAATCCCTCCACTTCCACCGGTATCATGGGCACAAGCGATCCGTGCTGCCTCGGTGCAACGGTATGGAACTCGAAGTTAACGAGAAGATGGAAAGCTTGAGCGTCCTGGCAATTCAGCAACAAAAGAGCAGCTAGAGTAGGGGCTACCTATCCTCGAGATCTGTCAATTGTCTTTTGGTCAAACTTCGTAGAAACTAGTACTTTCCTCGTTCAATCAAGTCCGCCTCGGACATTGTAGTTAATCTTAAAGTTTCTATAAATAAGTGTCTTTTTTATCTTCTTGCTAGACTTGAGACATTATTTGCACACCTACATTACAACTAATGAAATGGTTATATCCTAAATGATCACTTGCATTGCTCAACACATAATCTCTGGAAATAACTAATGTTCTGATTAATCGGTATGAGAAAGTCAACTGGTGCCCTCCCCATACACTTTCCTTACCCCACAAAGGCCTCCATCAAGCCACACACTTCCCAAAGACATGTCCCCACCATCACCTTGACCAAGTCAACGACGGCGGCAACATCAAGGAACAACAAAAGGTCACTCAGCATCGAAAGATTGACCCCATGTCAACAACAACCTCGGAGCTCGCCTTCGCCATCGTGCGCATCGAGAAAGTTCAAGCAGGAGCTTGCCTTCGTCCTCAAGAACTTAAAAAAAAAAAAAAAAAGAAAGAAAAGTTCAAACAAGAACTTCAAAAAAAAAAAAAGAGAGAGACAAGTTCAAACAAGAACTTCAAAAAAAAAATGAAAAAAAAGAAAGAGAAAAGTTCAAAGCAAGAACTTCAAAAAAAAAGTGAGGCGAAGGACCCAGCACCTCCAATCAAAAGCTTGACAGATGGGCAAACAAAGTTAAAGCTCGAAGAATGGAGGTTGTCGATAACAATGGAGCGGTCAAAGCAAAGGCAAAAACACATCTAAGCCCTTACGCTACATTCAAATTCTTTCTCCCCCGGTGAAAGACGCTGACCAATAAGCAATGGAATCACGGAAGAAGCCGTCAACAACGACTTGTCAAGGAATCACCTCGAGGCCCGTACCTCATCATCCAAACATCCCATCCGAGCCTTTTCACCAAAAGGACCACAAATGTTCATACCCTTTTCCCAGAGCCAAGCACCGTTCCGCCAGAACTACGGCGACCTGAGCTCCTTACACTGAGGAGAACCTAGGCAAACAGAAATGGTCCAGAGCATAAACACATACAAATCCCATAAACCCGGTCTCATCAATGACCTCCCCTATACACAGGCCTTTCTTTCACACACAGCCAACTTTGATCCGCGACATCAGTTGACTTTCTTCTCACGGTTAATCAAGACATTTGTTCATATCAGGATTAATGGTTGAACAACCTGAACATTAACAAAGGGTTTAAAGCAATCTTGTGATCATTATGGATAAAACATGTTTTCAGATGTCTCGACAAGTCTTCTTTTTCTACGATAATAGGAAAATTAGAGCTAAACAACTTGTCTTTACACATTGCTTAAGAGCTTCCATACACTTCTCCAAACCTCTCTACGCTCATACTCTCCCAAAAGAGTCAAACCCAAAGCGAGTTTTGGTGCCTGCATTAAACTAGGCATCCACATAAAATCGGGATTCATTCCCACTTCTCTAAAATACGTCCTTGCGCGTATACATTACAAGCCATTCCTCTTATACACTTTGGCTGACCAATCGAAAAAAAAATCAAGGACGATCGCCTCGTCGGGCCACATGAGGTTCAACTCAGATTGGGGCTGCATCAGATTTACTCTAGAATCCCCACAGATGACCAGCGATTCCTTCAAACTGGGGCTTCACCAAGTCATTTCTTCAGACTGGGGCTTTGCCACGCAAAGAGAGCTTTTTCATCCCACGGGTCTACTTTGAGTTTCGATTACTGGGCTTCTCAGATGCAACTTCGAAACATCAAAATCTGAATCCTCATGACACCTCTGGGCTACAGTACCAGCAAGGGCAGTTTCTCCAGCGAGACTTCCCTGTCTTCAAGCAACACAGCTTCAGAACCTACAGGGGTGGGAAAGCGAAAATATCCTGCTGACACCACAGTTCAGGCATCAGGACACATAAAAGTCTCCAATCTCGGCAACCTTACTGCCAACAAGAAGCATAATCCCCAGAAGGATAAGCTAAAGTTCAACTCATCAAACCTCAAAGCAATTTGGAGGCACCACCCAAAACCTTTACCTCTCAAATGTTGGAGGACCCGATCCTCACTCAGCTCATGCAGACTCAGGCAAACATTTCCCTTTGGTCTCTGCTCACATCTTCATACCCTCACAAGCTCAAGCTAGAGGAAAGTTTGACCCGTACCATGGTCCCCGTGGACGCAACCCCAGATGAAGTCATTCAGATGATCGACAACATCATCGTCAACCTCACAGATTTGGGACCTGCCAAAATTTGGGGCTGATCATAATGAGCCGCTCCACATCACGGTTCAGCTGGACAAGCGTCGCCTTCCCCGTGTGATTGGTAGACGGAGGTTCCGGAATGAATGTCTTGCGCGCCAAGATGATGAACCTGCTTGACATCAAGTCCACAGATCTGAAGCCTTCAGTCCACACTGTCAAGGCCTATGACTCCACTTCTCGTACAGTTCTCGGGGTTGCTACTCTTAATATCTGGTTAGGCAAGCGGATGATCCCCACCGAATTCCAAGTGTTGGACATTCCAATCACTTTCACAGCCATCCTAGGGCGTCCCCTGGCTGCATCAGATAAATGGCGTGGCATCCACCCTTCACCAATGCCTCAAGTTCATGCAAGGTAACGAGCTAACCACAGTCTACGGCGACAGCGTAACCACCGAGGGGATCAGCACCAACGACATTCCAGTGTTAGAAATCAAGCATAATGACGACATGGCATTAACTGGATTCACTCTGGAGACCTCCAAAATCCAAATATGCAGCGTGGACCTTCCACTATTCTGGGACAAAATCCCTCCCGCCATGAAGATGATGAAACTCATGAACTTCATCCCAGGACTGGGGCTCGGCAAAAGGTTACAAGGCTAACACCAAGTCATCAAAGTCAAGGACCACACTACAGTCCAGAGGCTCGGTTATATGCCAACACCAGCCGACATCAGGAAAAACAAGATGCTCGCCAGCACCAAGGCAGCAACCCGCAAAGGGGGAACCTCCTAAGGCATACCCAACCTCCGACCTTACAGTTTTGACCTCACCCATCAAAGGAACTGACAACAGAATTGAGGGAACTGACAGAGGAGTTGATGAAGATGAGAGAGATTACCCATCTCTTAGAGAGATTACCCATCTTTTCGTGAGATTACCCATCTCTTAGAGAGATTACCCATCTTTTCGTGAGATTACCCATCTCTTAGAGAGATTACCCATCTTTTCGTGAGATTACCCATCTTTTCATGAGATTACCCATCTCTTAGAGAGATTACCCATCTTTTTGTGAGATTACCCATCTTTTCGTGAGATTACCCATCTCTTAGAGAGATTACCCATCTTTTCGTGAGATTACCCATATTTTCATGAGATTACCCATCTCTTAGAGAGATTACCCATCTTTTCATAAGATCCTCTCCCGTTATCTCCTCGTGAGATCCTTTCTCGTTATTCTCCCTCGTGAGATCTTTCCGTCATCTCCCTGCGAGATCCTTCCCCGAGATCTTGCATCTCGTTATCTCCTCGTGAGATCCTTTCTCGTTATTCTCCCTCGTGAGATCTTTCCATCATCTCCCTGCGAGATCCTTCCCCGAGATCTTGCATCTCGTTATCTCCTCGTGAGATCCTTTCTCGTTATTCTCCCTCGTGAGATCTTTCCGTCATCTCCCTGCGAGATCCTTCCCCGAGATTTTGCATCTCGTCATCTCCTCGTGAGATTCTTTTCTATTATTCTCCCTCGTGAGTTTCGTCATCTCTAACGCCCTTCTCTCGAGGTGAAATACCCGTTAGACATTTCTAACGCCCCTCTCACGAGGTCTAATTTCTCCGTTAGACATTTCTAATGCCCCCCTCTCAAGGTCCAAATTCCCGTTAGACATTTCTAACGCCCCTCTCTCGAGGTCCAATTTCTCCGTTAGACATTTCTAACGCCCCCCTCTCAAGGTCCAAATTCCCGTTAGACATTTCTAACGCCCCTCTCTCGAGGTCCAAATTTCCAGTTAGACATTTCTAATGCCCCTCTCTCGAGGTAAAGTTCCTGTTGGTCCTCACCAACGTTGCGTCTCTAGATGTTAAATCTCATGTTGGTCCTCACCAACGTTGCGTCTCCAGACGTTAAATCTCCCGTTGGTCCTCACCAACGTTTCGTCTCCAGACGTTAAATCTCCTGTTGGTCCTCACCAACGTTGCGTCTCTAGACGTTAAATCTCCCGTTGGTCCTCACCAACGTTGCGTCTCTAGACGTTAAATCTCCCGTTGGTCCTCACCAACGTTTCGTCTCCAGACGTTAAATCTCCCGTTGGTCCTCACCAACGTTGCGTCTCCAGACGTTAAATCTCCCGTTAGTCCTCACTAACGCTCGTCTCCAGACGTTAAATTCTCAGTTAGTCCTCACTAACGCTCGTCTCCAGACGTTAAATTTCCCGTTAGTTTTCACAAACGCTCGTCTCCAGACGTTAAAGTTCCCATTAGTTCTCACTAACGCTCGTCTCCAGACGTTAAATTCTCAGTTAGTCCTCACTAACGCTCGTCTCCAAACGTTAAATTCTCAATCCCCAGTCGACGTTTGACATTCAAACGCTCACTTCCTTCTCAAGTCGACGTTTGACATTCAAACGCTCATTTACATCCCAAGTTGACGTTTGACATTCAAACGCTCATTTCCACCCCAAACCGACGTTTGACATTCAAACGCTCACTCCTGTCTTCGGACATCAAATCACAATTCCGTCTGCAGGGCGTTAGAATTTCCGATTGACGTTTGACATTCAAACGCTCAATCATGTCCTCGGACATTCCAGTTACAATTCCGTCTCCAGATGTTAAATTCCCAGTTGACGTTTGACATTCAAACGCTCAATTATGTCTCCGAACATTCCAGTTACAATCCCATCTCCAGACGTTAAATTCCCAGTTGACGTTTGACATTCAAACGCTCAATCATGTCTCCGGACATTCCAGTTACAATTCCGTCTCCAGACGTTAAATTTAATCCCCAATTGACGTTTGACATTCAAACGCTCAATCATGTCTCCGAACATTCCAGTTACAATTCCGTCTCCAGACGTTAAATTCCCAGTTGACGTTTGACATTCAAACGCTCAATCATGTCCCCGGACATTCCAGTTACAATCCCGACTCCAAACGTTAAATTCCCAATTGACGTTTGACATTCAAACGCTCAATCATGTCTCCGGACATTCCAGTTACAATTTCGTCTCCAGACGTTAAATTCCCAGTTGACATTTGACATTTAAACGCTCAATCATGTCCCCGGACATCCCAATCACAATTCCGTCTCCTGACGTCAAAATTCCCATGGGTTTTCACCAACGTTCACT
Organism: Adenophora triphylla var. japonica; assembly: GCA_022495995.1. Taxonomy (NCBI): domain Eukaryota; kingdom Viridiplantae; phylum Streptophyta; class Magnoliopsida; order Asterales; family Campanulaceae; genus Adenophora; species Adenophora triphylla. The sequence goes on from JAFEMH010007726.1 coordinate 62,790, forward strand.
TCCTCGGCAGCCGCAATAAGCCCGAACTCCAAGGCACGGACACCTTGCAACAATTCTCCTTCGGCAGCCGCAATAAGCCCGAACCCCAAGGCACGAATGATTCTCCCTGTAAGCCCAAGGCACGAACGCCTTTGCAACAATTCTCCTTCGGCAGCCGCAATAAGCCCGAACCCCAAGGCACGAACACCTTGCAACAATTCTCCTTCGGCGGCCGCAATAGTTCGAACCCCAAGGCACGAACGCCTTGCAACAATTCTCCTTCGGCACAATAAGCTCGAACCCCAAGGCACGAATGCCTTGCAAATATTCTCCTTGGCCCAATAAGCCCGAACCCCAAGCGCACGAATGCCCGCAACAATTCTCCTTCGGCACCCGCAATAAGCCCGAACCCCATGAACGAACGCCTTGCAACAATTCTCCTTCGGCGAGCCGCAATAAGCCTCCGAACCCCAAGGCACGAACGCCTTGCAACAATTCTCCTTCGGCACCGCACACAGCCCGAACCCCAAGGCACGAACGCCTTGCAACAATTCTCCTTCGGCGGCCGCAATAAGTTCGAACCCCAAGGCACGAACGCCTTGCAACAATTCTCCTTCGGCAGCCGCAATAAGCCCGAACCCCATGGCACGAACGCCTTGCAACAATTCTCCCTGGCCGCCAGTCGTAAGCCCGACCATCCCACTTCAGCGGCCATCAAGGTAAGCTCGCATAACAATCCCTCTTCGGCCATCCTCGTAAGTCCGAATACCTTTTCACTCCAGCAAGTGAATGTTCATCTCCCCGGCAGTCATCGTAAGCCCGTCAATCTCATTTCCACGGAAATCCCTGTGAGCCCGTACAATGAGTCACTTCTCCGGCAGTTATCGTAAGCCCGACCATCCCACTTCAGCGGCCATCAAGGTAAGCCCGCATAACAATCCCTCTTCGGCCATCATCGTAAGCCCGAACAATCCTCCCCAACGGGATCATAAGACCATCCTTTTAAGGAACGTCAATCAACTTCCGTTCCTAACTGCTTGTTAGAATGTCAACCAATCCCCTCAGTTCTTAACTGGTCTTGTTAGAATTATGGACACTTTTCCCCAACAATATGTTAGTCTCTCCCGTGATCACATTCCGTTCCTAACCCCGTCGTTGGAACATCAATCCCTCTTCGGCCATCATCGTAAGAATGAACACCATATCCCCAGCAGGCAAAAGACGAGCGGTAAATCAAGGAAAGCCCGCACAACAATCCTTCTTCGACCGCCATTTCCGTCGAATCCCCAGCATGAGATCCCGCTCCCTCCATGTATCAAGAAAACTCCGTCGGGGACGGAAATTTCTCAGAACCTTCAAAACCATTTCCGTCGAACCCGGAACCTTCAAACCATTTCCGTCGAACTCGGAACCTTCAAAACCATTTCCGTCGAACCCGGAACCTTCAAAACCATTTACGTCGAACTCGGAACCTTCAAAACCATTTCCGTCGAACCCAGAACCTTCAAAACCACCCAGAACCTTCAAAACCATTTCCGTCGAACTCGGAACTTTCAAAACCATTTCTGTCAAACCCGGAACCTTCAAAACCATTTCCGTCGAACTCGAAACCTTCAAAACCACTTCCGTCGAACTCGGAACCTTCAAAACCATTTCCGTCGAACTCGGAACCTTCAAAACCACTTTCGTCGAACTCGGAACCTTCAAAACCATTTCCGTCAAACTCGGAACCTTCAAAACCATTTCCGTCGAACCCGGGACTTTCAAAACCATCTCTCTCGTGAGATTCATCTCCTCGCATCTCCTCGTGAGATTCACCATCTCCCTCGTGAGATTCACCCATCTCCCTCGTGAGATTCGGCATCTCCCTCGTGAGATTCGGTCATCTCCTCGTGAGATTCACCCGTCTCCCTCGTGAGATTCGGTCATCTCCCTCGTGAGATTCACCCATCTCCCTTGTGAGATTCAGTCATCTCCCTCGTGAGATTCACCCATCTCCCTTGTGAGATTCAGTCATCTCCCTCGTAAGAATCAGTCATCTCCCTCGTGAGATTCACCCATCTCCCTCGTGAGATTTAGCCCATCTCCCTTGTGAGATTCAGTCATCTCCCTCATGAGATTCACCCATCTCCCTCGTGAGATTCAGCCCATCTCCCTCGTGAGATTCACCCATCTCCCTCGTGAGATTCAGTCATCTCCCTCGTGAGATTCACCCATCTCCCTCGTGAGATTCAGCCCATCTTCCTCGTGAGATTCAGCCCATCTCCCTCGTGAGATTCACCCATCTCCCTCATGAGATTCAGCCCATCTCCCTCGTGAGATTCAAACCATCTCCCTCGTGATATTCAAACCATCTCCCTCATGAGATTCACCCATCTCCCTCATGAGATTCACTCATCTCCCTCGTGAAGTTCAACCACACCCTCGTAAGTTTCAGAAATCTTAGGTTCAGACGCCTCACAATAGTCTCCATTCAGGTTCGGATGCCTCGCAATGGTCTCACTTAGGTTCAGACGCCTCCTGATAGTCTCCATTCGTGTTCGGATGCCTCATGATGGTCTCACTTAGGTTCGGATGCTTCACAATAGTCTCCATTCGTGGTTTGGATGCCTCAGCAATGGTCCCATTTAGGTTCGGGCGCCTTCAAATAGTCTCCCTCGGGTTTTAGACGCCTCCAAAATAGTCTCTCTCAGGATGAACTCCTCCTAATCATTCCCCTGTGTCGAGGCCCTTACCAGTTTCCCTCACACCCGTGAACTACGATCGGCTTGATTCTGCTCGGGATACGTAGGAATCTCTTTTGCTAAGGTCCACCCATTTGACCGCCTGTGTCTCTCCATAAGGCATCCCCCGATTCGGATCCTTATCTTTTCGACGACCCCACTTCCTTCGAAAGTGACGTCGCCGAGGGGCTAACCGTAAGTCTCCAATTCAGATCGGATCCGTTAAAAGTTAACCGAAACCCGTTAAGTTCCCCGTTTTCGAGTCAACGAGACTTCCCGGGACTGCCCCGTGCATCCCGACATCAAAGCATACTCAACACACGTTATCACACGTAAAAGTACAGCTTTCCCCGAAAAACGAACTTTTCGGGGTCTTCCGGGATTCGATTTCCCATTTTCGAGCGTCTCGACCTTCCGGAGGTCATAACTCCCTCATACAAACTCTGTTTTGGGCCCACCACATATCAAATCGAACGCGAGAACAAGATCTACGCAGGTAACTTGTTCAATCAGGAAATATAGCTAATTTCAAGTACAGTCCGGCCGGACTCTTTTTGTAGCTTAAATACGTATCCAAGACGTGTCAAACTCAAGGCCAAATGACCAAAATATCCCCAAATACAAGAGAGGTCCGGCCGGACTCCTTCTGTAAGGCAGAAACCCATCAGGCTAAGCAAAGAAGCTTCCTCCCCAAGACATTTTCTTCCCCTCCAAGTTTAATCCCCCTATAAATATAACCCCTCCCCATTCATTTTCACACACAAAAATTCTCCTCCCTCCACTCCAAGCACAAAAGGCTTGTCTTTCTTCCGCTCTTCGGGGGCCCTCGTACTACTCGTCGGCGGAATTCTCTACTCTTTGGGGGCCCTCGTGCTACTCGTCGGTAGATTCTGATCGTAGGCTAAACCGACACAAGTCAAAACAATGCCCAAATCTCTAGGTTCCTAAACACCAAATAAAAGGGGAAACTCTGCCCAAACACTTCCGAAACACCTTTCAAACACCTTTTCATATCCCGTATACGCCCACCGAGCCAAAGGAGCCGACCCTAGCCATAGGTAGCTCTCTCTATCACTCTCAAAATGTAGACGTCACCGTCTAACGGGGTCCGATACGTTTTAGTCCCTGATCCTCTTCTCTTCCCGTAAGAGAAGTAATCTCGAGTTAAAACGGCGTTCCGACCCCGTTTCGTTTACTTTTATGTCATATACCAATTCCGAATCGTTTGATCCGTCGATCGTCATTTAAATTCCTGTCATTTACAATTCCGGATTGTTTGATCCGTCGAACGTCCTTTACTTTCATACAACTTTACAACTCCGAGCCATTTTGGCTCGTCGATCGGACTTTACAATTCCGAGCTGTTTGGCTCGTCGATCATACTTTACAATTCCGAGTCGTTTGGCTCGTCGATCGTCATTTACAACTCCGAGCCGTTTTGGCTCGTCGATCGTACTTTCCAATTCCGAATCGTTTGATTCCATTGATACCTCACTTTAAATACTGTCATTTACAAAGTCCGACCCGTTTGGATCGTGATAGTATTTACTTTTCAAAGTCCGAGTCGCAACCCGATTCGTTGATTGCATATCATTTAATACGTTTTTTCCGTAAAATCATTAACAATGTAATGCCCGGTTCAAAATCGGAGTTCGACCTTCGAACTCTCTTTCAAAATGCGCGAAATGACGTTTGGCATCCGAACGCTCATCTTCAAACTAAAAGCCGAATTTTGACATTCAAAATCATTTAATACGCTTTTTCTAGTAAAAATCGTTAACAATGACTCGCCTGGTTCAAAAACCGGAGTTCGACCTTCGAACTCCTTTTCAAACTCAAAATCGACGTTTGCCATGCAAACGCTCATTTCAAGCTCAAAATCGACGTTTGCCACGCAAACGCTCATTTCCGTCTCTAAACCGACGTTTTTCATTCAAACGCTCGTCTTTTCAAACAAAGTCACTTAATCAACGTTTGACATTCAAATCAAGATTAAGTTTGTCATTCAAGCCCCCATTTCAAAACACACACACACACATACACGATTTCGAGAAAGGTAGAAAGACTCGTCATACGAGGCGTTTCGGGTGATCTCGTAATACTCTTCCCGAAACGTAACGTGACCTCCGAACCTAACAATCTCTGGTACTTAAAGCTTTTTACTCGTTTTTGCTACCAATAAAAATGATCCCCTGTTTTCAAAGCTTTTTCCTAAGTTTTTGCTATCAATAAAAACGACACCATTTTCACAAAAGCCATTTCTCAACGTTTGGGCTCAAAATACAAAACCGGGTGGCGACTCCTCATTTTCCTTCCCATGAAGCGAGGTCTCAGACACCAACCTTCCGCGAAAGACAACCGCTTTCGCCCGCGCGAAATCCCGGGTAATTTTAGTTATGTCTCTTGTTGAAGAGAAATAAGTATAAAATGAACAAATAGATATACAACTTATAGGATCAAACTCCATGTTATTGGATCCATTTTATAATACATTATCTCTTTTGATGTTTCAGGAGCATACTGCTCATATGGGTGAAACGACTTTTGATAATGCATAAAATAGTGGGAGTTTGTGTTGTGCTTTATTTGCTATTTGTTTTATTCATATTGATCTCATTTGGTTAATAAGGACTAGTTGATGGAATATATATATATATATATATATATATATATATATATATATATATATATATGTATATATGTTTTAATATATATTCATTAAGTGTTTCATGCTACACATCTATACTTAATCTATGTCATTTAGTTGAACATATATATGTGATTAATGTGGGTTTAGTTGCGAATCAATTATAACGACTGTCCCTTTAGTTCCTATACTTGTGAAACTAATGGACGAGATTGTTTTAGAATGACAATGAAGTGCACATATGGATTGTCATTTACAATATGAATATGATTTTATGAGGGTTTGTTAAAGTATAAACACATGTTTGGGCAATCCAAGTGGGAGATTGTAAGAACATGGATTGCAAAATGTGCATACTTAATAAATATAAGTGACATGTAGACGTACATGTATAAATCATTAAAATAATGTTATTGTAAAGTATAGAAATATTAATTAAATGTGTAGAATTCCCGAGGTGAAAATTACCTATTTATGATGGGCAGAATAGTAATTTCACACCGCTTAATTGAAAGGGTGTAGTCCCTTGATGAGGTGCCATTGTTTCCTATATATAGAGGCTTACCATCAGCCTAGAAACAACTACATCATTCTTATATATTCTCTCCATAATCTGAGTTTTAAGGAAGGCATTCATCGTCAAGAAGATCTACATCCCCCTCCTTGATTTTCTTCTTCTCTCTTCCTTCCTTTGCAAGAACAACATCAAGTAACAAGATGAACTCAACAGGTATCACGCTTCCGCCTTCATCTTCTTCTCTTACTTAATCTAGACTCTAGTGCTTTCGGGTTATTGGAATAGGAATGTTCCAACAAAAATTATATAGAAAATAAAGTGAACCCAAAAATAGGTGTAAACTAGAAAAAGTATTCACAAAGTGGAAAAATAACAGTGTTTCCAAGAAGGGTTGTGTTGCTTGATCACTACTCTCTTAGTCTCGATTAAAGTTCAAAAAATTTCTAAAAAAATATCACATTTTAAGATTTTAAGATTAAAAACCTTAAAATTAAAAGTTTTTATTTTTTTATTTTTGTGTTTCTCATATTATACTCACAACAATTATAAACTAACTATTATCTACCCATTTTTCTCTTCTGCCCCACTTTTTATACTCACAGCAGTTATTGTAGGGTTTTGGGGTTACAAGCGCAACGAAAGATTTAACAAAAAATTACAAAATTCTAGCCAAGAATCCGTCTAATATGAATAGATTAAAACATGAATATAGATTTGTAAGTGCTCCAATTTGAGTTGTTAGTATTTTCGTTAGAAAATTAACGAAAGTTTTAACATTCCTAAAATTTCTAACTACTCCTAACTTTTCTAACAAAGTAAGGGTAAAGTAGGCATTGCTATTTAAAGATAAACCAAGGAAAGCATCTCAAAAAGAAAAGAAATTGGAAAAATCCGAATCTGGTAAGCTGAAAAACAGCAACCAGTTTGAATTTTCAAAAGATATTCCTTGTGTCCAAAGCCTGGAGCTGCATTTAATGAACAGTGCACGCCTCCAGACTTGTCCGCGCGGATGACTATGGCATTTTCAGTGGCCTATAAATTGAACCCTCCTCTCTCAGTTTACACAACACAATTCACTCACAGCAACAGCACTCTGGCGAAAATAGAGAGAAAATAGTGAGAATTCTTAGATTGCCACCATTTTCTCTTGAATCTTTCCCAAATCCCACTCACTCCAAATACTCTCAAATCACTCTCATTCATACACAAGCCCAAGCTTCAATCACCCCTTAAGAGGAGGATTAGAGAGAAAAAATAGAGGACTTAATTGTTATCTACTTGTATTCTCTTTGACCAACTCTAATCACAAGCCCTAAACACATTCAAACCCTAAACACATTCAAGCCTTGAATCCATTCAAACACAAACACAAGGGAAGATAGGTATAACCTCCCTCTCCCTATCCTAAATCTCTCTCATCCATGCATACACTTTCAAACTCCAAAATGTAGTTTGTTCATCTTCTTGTTCTAGATCCAAGAGGATCACCATGGAAGTTCATCTCCATGGATGATCCTCTACAAGGATCAACATTCTTTTCAAAGTGTTTTTACTTACTTACAAACACATTTTCAAAACCCTAAAAATCATTTTCATACACAAAATCTTTCTTTCAAAGGTTAAAATTCCCCTTCCCAAGCAAATGAAGTGCTTAAAGTCCTAATGTACCCCAAGGATAGCTTGATATAGTAGATCACCACTAAAATTTTTAGTGATCACTAATCAAATCTTAGGGAAATGTGGACAATCATGGATGCCAAACCCCCTTTAAAATCATGTTTTTCTTCAAGAGGAAGTTGCTGTCCAGTAGCCTTTCTCTAAGACCTCTGTCCATGGTCTAATTTTTTGGACATACATAAACTTGGAATTTGGTGTTGACTACAAAATAATTTTTGTATCCAACATCCATATCTTTCCAGACATATTTTTACTTTATTTTTTGCGTGAGTAAAACTCCCTTTTTCAAATTATCTTTTAAAAGTCAGTTCATTAGTCTCTGGAAATCCAGATTTCATATCTGAGATTTCCAGAAGGTTTTGGTCCACCAAATCATCTCCAAATGGGAAAGTTAATTTATATAAACCTTATTTAAGGTGTTTTGAATAACTTTCATTCTCGGACTTTCCCCAGATTTTGAGATTTTTAAGCCCTTAAACCCATTTTAAAATAAAGTGTCCACTGCCTTTTTCATTATGGCAGAAATATTTTTCAACTTCAAAAAATCTTTTGAGTCCCAAAACTCAACCCAAAAATCACACCAAAAATCATGGAACTTGTCCAAAGTCTAATAAAGAATTCCCAATTTTTACTTTTCTCATTTTCAATTTATTTTGGCCAAAGTAACACACACACACACACACACAAATGGTTTTTAATGCTTGGAAGACTCGTCTTACGAGGCATTCCGGGTGAACACTAACGTTCTTCCCGGCGTGTAACGTGACCTCCGAACCCAAATCTCTCATTTCGGGCATTTTTCAAAGTTTTGGCCCTTAAAACAAAAATGGCGTGGCGACTCCGTGTTCCGGTTTTATTTGGTTTTCAAAGAAACGAAAAATCGAATTTTTCCGCGAATGGCAACATCGTCACAGTGGCGACTCCGCTGGGGATAAAAGAAGCTTTATCTTAAAAAAAATGATATTTGGTATATCGGTGGAAACCATTAAACTTCCCGTTATCGCCTCCTAACACGAGTCGGGGATAAATTGTGGTTTAACAATCCCACGTACCGGTGTCATTGTTTTAAAAAAAAAAGAAAAACTTTTGAGGGTCAAGCTTCCGTCCCGGCATTTGAAATCATTTGTGGTGTGTGTTGATTTTTCACATTTTCGTGTTGTCTTGGCCGCCTCGGAAAAGTCAAAATTTTGACTATCGGACCCGTTGCCTTGAATTATGTGCTTATGTGCCTATGTGTTATTTGCTTTCAAAAAAAAAAAAATTTCAAAAAAAAAATCAAAAAAAAAATTCAAAAAAAAAATATTTTCAAAAAAAAAAGAAGAAAATTTTCAAAAAAAAAATCATGCATCATTCTTTTTTAAGACACATGAAAAATTTCTATTTTACTCAGAAAAAGAAGATAGACTGCTTGCACACTACGCACACGTGGCCCTACACTGCACACTACGTCCCTAACCTGGGAAAATCCCTGTCTCGGCCCGTTTGGTCTTATTACGCCTCTCGGTGCAAGCACGGGACTACCCAAACATCCCATGGAGTCTCGTGTCGACCATACACTTGTCCGTGACACACTTTGTCCGAGACCCGGTTGGTTTTTAGTGCAGTACGTGTCATGCCACATGTACGTGTATAGACCTTTCCTTTCAAGCCTTAGTCGGCATACCAAGTCAATATCTTTCGGGGACCACTAATCGGTCGAAGTCTGTCGGTTTTCCGTCACGGGCTTTGACCGGATATTGGCCAGCGCCTTGACTTTGACTACGGCGGCACAAATTATACACGACTCCCGGCGTGACCTTTGAGTCATCAAGGATTAACGATTATTCCATGCCTAATTATGGCCTAATTGACGATAAGTCAAGATCAATTGTGGACATTTATCAGTCCGAATCATGCCGACTTTTTGTCGAGCCCTCGGACATGATCTTGGCTTTGACGTCAGCTTTGTCCGTAATTTACATCGAATGCTCGTTAAGACTAGATTACCTGCCAGACTTTAGGATCGTTTTTCTTTTCGGTCGGTGGGACCCGCTTGTCCTATAGGACCCTCGCCCGGGGTTGTCCACCCTGGGAGGTCGAAATACAGGTGGAATACGAGGGGCTTATAGACGTAGTGACGGGGCCCGGCTGATCCGAGGATCGAGTAGTTTGCGAAAAAGAAGAGCAATCTTTTCCAACCGATTAGGTTAATAAAACATGTTTTAAGTAAACAAGAACAAATAAGCGCATGTTGCATGAGTCCAAGCCCAAACACCTACCCTCCTTCTATCCCCGGACATCTCGAACCCTCGTGCCTTTTCCCCATGACTCCTCACAAAGCTTGGTTTCGGGCACCGGGTCACCGTTTGATTAGTTGGGAAGAGTCGGCGCATCGTCGGCTTCACCGTTTGTTACGAATCAGGGTTTGAGAATGTACGCATCGGCCGATAATGATGGGGATAACGTCACTCCGCCTCCCGGGACCCCTCGGAGGCGAGCAGTGGAATCGGTTAGCGAAAGCGAGATGAGATTGCGACGGGAAGCACAGCTGAATAGCCTTATGGAGGCTATTAAGAGCCACGGTTTGGCCGCCAGCCTCAATCCCGATGGCACCTTCACCGTGGAAGAAGAAGAGGATGCCAATCCCACTCTCAATCGCCCTGATTACTCCAGGATGCCACCACCCACCTCCTATGGTACCACTACCAGAACACATGCTCCTCGATCTCTGGGGCGACGGCTCCCGACCGCGAGACCACCGAATCCATGCAGCCTGACGGCACTAATCAGTTCACAGTTCCTCAGTGGGGACAAATCCAGTACGGAATGTCCTCTCATGGTTGGGGTTACCTCGGAATGCCCGAGCAAATTGGAATCCCACCCCAGTTTGGAACCGATCAATCCGGACCTTCACAGCAACAGTTTGGAATGCCCCACGGTGCAGTCCGGGACAACGATCGAGCCCTTCCTCGAGAATGATGCTAGCTCGGCCGCTCCTAACACGGCTTTCACAAACCCATTTCTCACTCGGGGTTCGATGGGTTGCAAACCTCCATCCCGGTTTCATCGAGAATCACCGGGACCGCAGTACCCCGGGTTATACACCATCGCCACGGCCCGGCCATGCAATTCAACAACCGGGGACGGCGGCCCGCATCTAAGCCTACTTATGGGTCTCACTCAGGAACCCGAGCTATTCGGCTACCTCGGGTGCCTCCACCTTCTCTCGCGATGGGAAGCCAACAACAAGCCGTGGGTTTTATCCCTTTGCCCAGCTCCTACCTACATTCCCCGGGGTAATTTGGGCCGAGGACGGAGTTTTCACCTATGCCCGGAGTATGGTATCCCTTCCACGAGTGTGCCGCCGGTGGTAACTCCTCACTCTTGCTCGGTCAGCTGGATTGAATGCCATGGTTCCACCACAAGATCCTCATCGGCACGGTTCATGGAACAACATAAGGAAATGAAAGCGCGGTTCTTTGAATTGACCGCTAAGAAGTACGCCTTCCAGGCCTACGGACCCGGACTCCATTGTGCCCTTGCCCCACAAATTCTTGATGCCTAATCTAGATCTGTTTGATGGGGCTGCATGCCCGAAAACTCACTGGATACATACACTTTGGCAATGAAAGCTAAGGGATGCACAAACCGGCGGTTGGCCAGACTACTTGAGTCTCTCTTTGAAGTCGGGGGCTTTGAAATGGTTCTTCCGCTTAAAACCGAGGCCGGGGCCACATGGGACCAGATCACTAGTGCTTTCACGAGAGAAGTACAAAGCTAACTTGGAATGGGAAACAAATAGAGTTGATCTGCGGACAACGGTGCGGCGTCAGACGAGAACATCGGGGATTTCTACAAGCGGTGGAATGCGAAACTCGGTGAGATGGCCATTCCTCCTTACGAAGAGGAACAATTGGACATCTTTCAGTCATGTCTGAAACCAAATCTGAGAGCCTCCCTCAGTCACTTCCCCTACGCGGACTTGCGCGCAATGGTTAATTCCGGGGCTAAATTTGAGAGGGCTCACAATCAACAGCAAGTTGTTGCACCTACCTACGAATGCCGGGCTTCATCCACCTCCAACACGACTCTGCCCGGCCCTATTCGGGACGGGGCGCCAACAATGCCACTCCACTTTGTTCCCAAGAAACGTGCGTCCGAGATCCGGCTCCAAGACTTGAGAAACTTTGGGATGCCTTTGAGTGATATCTTCGAGAGGTTTGGTAAAGAAGGTTTGCTCCGGCCTTTAGAAAATTATCGGCCCGAAACCCCAATGCTCCTTTGGATACCTCCAAGCATTGTGCCTTTCATCGGTACCATGGGCACTTGACGGACGATTGCGTCCCCCTGAAAAAAAGGCAATCGAGGTTTGATTGAGCAAGGGAAGTTAGAGGTGCTGAAGGGCCCAATACTATCAGTAACCCGTTCCCTAGAAATAACAACATGAGCGTCAACATGGTCGAGTTTGGTGATTCAAGACTCGTGGGCATAAGGGAATTTGACTCGCCCTTTTGTGAGATCGATGAACCAGTCATCGCAGGCAATGAAAACGGCTGGGTTGAGCAAGGGATTGCCAAAGAAATCCTGGTGGAAAGATCTGCGATAGCTCCCATCTCCAGCGTCGAAGAGTAAATGCATGGTCCAACAGCAAAGAGCGGCTAGACTAGGGGCTACCTATCTCTAAAATAGTCTTTTAAGTCAACCTTCGTAGGTTCTAGTACTTCTCTTTCACCTAAGTCCTTCCTGGACATTTGTCGTTGTAAGTCCATTTTGGACATAGTAGTTAAATGTCTAACTTTTATATAAGTCTTCTTTCTTTTCTTGCTAGACTCGAGACATCACTTGCGCACCCACGTTACACTAAATTGAAATGGTTTTATCCAAAATGATCACTTGTGCTGCTCAATCACTAATTCTTTGAAATGATTAATATTCAAATTAATTGGAGTGAGAAAGTCAATTGATATCCTTCTCAAATTGGGGCTTACCAACTCCCCCTCTTGCATCTCATATGCTCACATCATCCTCGTCATTTCGTTGCTCGATGAATTTGCACGGATCTTTTCTCATTAAAAGCTTAAGCAAGCAATGAAGACTTAATCTCAATTAGGTCATCCGGTAGGGATTGCGGTGAAGCCTTTCACCCATAGGAAAGCCATTACCTCACCCTCACCAAATAATACCTTTCATTTCAAGATCGGCGTGTTTTGAAACCCTGTTTAGCCATCACATTTGCTCCTTACTGAGAGAAGTCCAAGCAAGGCCAAGAAGTTAGCTTCGAGAGTCGGCGATGCGCAAAATATCTCAAGCCATGAAGGAAGGACAAAGATAATCCTCAACTCCTCAGGAGGCCTTCCAAAAAAAAAAAAAAAGGGTGTCGATCCTCACAATTCGGCAAAAGTCCCCGACTCCTCAAGAAGCTCTCCAAAAGGGAGCAGGAGTTCTCGCAAGTTCGCAAAAGTTCTCGACGGCCTGGACTTCCTCTCACCATTACCTTAAATCAATCCCAAGCCACCCTCTCACTTTTAGAAGATATTCCCATTACCATTACCCTCGCCTTTGGCCAAAGTCAAAATCAGACCTCTCCTTCTTAGAGGCAATCAATCTTCATCACCGTAGATTTCCCAAACACATCCCTACAAGCCAACCTCTCATCTTTAGAGGTTCGGTCGATAAAAGGCCCAGACCTCTCATCTTAAGAGGTCATAATTTCCCAAATCACCCGATGGTCGATCGAAGCCGGAAACCAGTTTGTAATTCCTATCGGATAGCAATTTCACCGTAATATCTTTAAGATCTAAATCAATTTGATGCTTCATTGCTTGCTTAAATTGGAATCTAATCCATCTTGATTCAAAATCATCAATCAAAGATTGTGCAAATTCAAATCTGATTCATTCGACATTTCATGTGAGCATATTTCATTTCTCCTCCACAAACACTTGCCGTGGATGTCCCATTGGGGCTCCGCATCCGTGTCTTTCATGGACACTCTAAGGGGATATGTTATTCGAATCTCCAATCCTCAAAATCCTCAAAGGACCTCAAAATCTCGAACTTTCACATTCATTCTCTCTTCAATCGGGCTAAGCCCGAACTACGGCGACCTGAGCTCCTCATGATGAGGGGAACGTAGGCAACCATAATTGGTCCGGTCGAAATCACAAACAAATCTCGAAAAAAAATCCGGTCTCATCAAGGATCGTCCCTACACACTTTCCGAGCTTGATTCTCGATATCAGTTGGCTTTCTCCTTGTGATTAATCAAAATATTTGTTCATATCAGATTTAGGGGTTGAATAACCCGAACATTAACAAAGGGTTTTAAGCAGCCTTGTGATCATCACGAATAAAACAAGTTTTCAAGTGTCTCGACAAGTCTTCTCTCTCTCCATCATAGGGAAATAGAGCCAAACACTGTCTTTCTGTCAGCAGGGGCTTCCATACACTTTTCCACACCTTGTGATGCTTATACTCTCTCAAAAGAGTCAAACCAAAAGCGAGAGTGTCATACACAAATTCGGGAGACATTCCCACCTTTCAAAAGATATGCCCCTGCACGTAAACATTTCTGAGTCTTGTCCAGTGACTGATTGACTAAGGTCTGAAAAGATGGGTGCCTCCTCTGTAAGACTACTCTGAATTTCTTCACGCTGGGGCTTTGCTAAGCGGTTCTCCCAGGTTTTCATGTATCAGCTCTTCAAGCTGGGGCTCCTATAGTCATCTTTGGGTCCACATTGGGTTCTTCACTACGAGATAGATTCGATCTTTGTCAGATTATTTTCAGGATTGCTTTGCATTACCAATCAGATTGGGACTCTGCTAATTATGTCGGAATCACAACGAGGTTATAAGATTGGGGCTTCGCCAAGTCACTTCTTCAAAATCTGGACTTCGCCTACTCAGTTCTTCAAACCGGGGCTTTGCCAAAGAAGGGATCCGGGGGCTTTGTCAAGATGGTCTTTTGAACATGAATTTTATCAAGTCACAAGAAAGGTCTAGGCACATCAACAACTAGATTTTCAGCTTCAGAACTTGGTACATAGCAGCTTCCCGTAGCATCGGAATTTAAGAACTGGGGTTTCTCCCGGCAGTAGCAATTTCATCAAATCATTCTCCGAACAAGGTTTCGGCCAAGTCACAGCTCACCCAAATGAAAGAAGTTTCACTCATACCGACGTACTCTACAGCCTGTCGGCATCAGCTTCAAATGACCAAGATTGAGAGGGAAAATTTTAACCAAGACCCGGGATCCGAATCCAATCTCATCAAAATTGAGGTCCATGCGATACTGTTAACAAAACCTCATTAACAACCGCTGTTTAAATCGCGATCGAGGGCTTTCACCCCCCTCCCACTTGCTCAAAATCTGTTCCAAACAGTTTCCAGACACATACATTCCAATACATCCCCTCTCACCACATGCATTCCCAAAAAAATCTCCCCAGGGTTCATGTAGCATGCACAAAACTTGAATCAATAGGAACAATCCTAAGTCATAATTTTCCTGCCAAAAGCTTAGGCTAAGTGCATCTCCAAAAGCAAGTAAATGCATCATCTCGCGAACATATGCACTGATGTTCCCATAATCATTTTGATTCTATGCATGCAACCATCATCATGAATGTCACATGTGCATTTGTCCATCTACTAACAAATGTAGCAATTCAAGCACGAAAGACCGCTTTTCATCACTACCCGAAGCCTCTCCGCAGCCGAGAATGGTCTCTGCACCAAAGACGACCTCCAATGTCCACAAATGGATGAAGACGACTCCTCCAAGCATCTGACAAAGGCAAAGGTAGCCCCCATGTCTATAAACGCTTGGCAAAGACAAGTTCTGTGCTCCGAGCGTACCGCAACTTGGTGAAAACAACCCCCAACATTCACAAACATATGAAGCACGCCCGCCTCCGGTGTCTACAAATCGGTCGTAAACGCCTTGAGTTCTCAACAATAAATCTGGGAATACAACGTGTCGTAGACGCCGGTTCTCCGTCAATACGACTCCGGCGGGAGACGCCAAGTTCTCAACATACTGGAATCGGTCGGAGACGCCAGTTCTCAAATACAATTCGGTCGTGAGATGCCAAGAGTTCTCAGAAATACAATTACGCCGGAGACGCCAAAGTTCTCAAATACAAATCAGGCTGTGGACGCCAAGTTCTCAACATACAATTCGGTCGAGACGCCAAGTTCTCAAATACAAATCGGTCGTAGACGCCAAGTTTCTCAAATACAATTCGGCTCGAAGATGCCAAGTTCTCCGTACAATACAAATTCGGCCAAAGTGGACGCCAAGTTCTCAAATACAGTGAATCTGGCCAGACACCAATTGTTCTCAACAATACAAATTCGGTAGAGACGCCTTGAGTTCTCAAATCTGGACAAATCGGTCCGTGACGCCAAGTTCTCGATACCTGGTCGGTTACGAGACACCTAAGTTCTCAAATGCAAATCCCGGTCGGAGACACAAAGTTCTCAAAAGCAAGAAGTCCCTTAATGTGAAGACAACAAGCTCAACAACTTCTACAAGGTCAACGTATCACCAAAGAAGATGCAGACTCAACCAAACTCCTCCTTCGGAAGTGCAAAATGCTCCAAAGACAAGAAATCGCCGCCAGTAAACC